>OU015502.1:24952639-25205139 GCA_907164885.2 Dolomedes plantarius | reverse complement strand
TTAGAACATTCAAACCGTTCATGTAAAAACAAACCATTCAAAATTACGAAAATGTTGCACTCTATACAAGGGCGCGCCTGCTGAAGGGTTAAATCTCATGATCTTAAAATTTTAATGACCTTCCAACAAAGTGTTAAATATTTATGGTGAATTATGAAATATTCATGTTATAACAAGTTCAAGGCAATATCCATATGCTGTTTTTAAATAATAGAACTGAATATATTTATGTATGAGACTTATTCGTAATTAAAGAATCTGATTTAATTTTTCCGTGCTATTTTGAGAAGTAATGAAAGCTGAAGTTCGATTTCACATTATTTCTGATTGAAATGTTTTAATCAAACATTAATGGTTCATATATGCTTTAATATCTTGCTATTTTATTGTATTTGTTTCCTCGGCTTACAGCGTCATTAGTTAGCCCAATTTTCTGCAGATAAAATACTTTTGAAACTATTGTATTTTCATTTTTATCCGACAGATGGCAGTAAGGAAAGTTGAAAAAATTTTTCCTCTAAAATTAACGATGAGTGTACCATGAAATATGAAAAAAATAGAGCTGTATAATGAGCTCCCGTTACTACTTATATCACTTTCGAGATGATTTCAGTCCAAATTTAGCCTTCAAATTTTATTTTTGTTTTGAGATAAATTTTATTCTTAGACAGTTAGATTTCGATAAAAATATAATGGTAAAATCTTTTTATTGTGATCTACTGAGAATATCTTTAAACCGTAAAGTGTTCTAACTGGATCTACACTTCGAAAATTTCACGCGTATATAATCTCTCGTTCTATATGCGGATTTACGATGTTTATTGCGGTATTGAATTGCTAAGAACCGAGTTCAGAAAATTAGCTTTGTGCCAGTAATTACCATCAGTTGTTGTTGTTCTTACAATGACCATAGTGGTCCTAAGTACATTGCATTAAGACAAATAATTAGAGTTAACTTATTAAAAATAAGCAGCACGTTAAGATAGTAATTATATAGAATAAACCCATAGTTAAGTCTCACTGAGGAGTTACCAAGATATAAGTCTGACTTAATTTAAGTTTAAGGATGGAAACTTAAACTTACATTTTATGAACACCCCACGTGGCTCGGGTGCACCACTTGTAGAACTTAAAACTTAGAAATAAAATAAAAATAAAACATGCCCTTTGCAGAAATCTGACCACAGCCTTTTTTCATTCCCTTTAAGGACCGGAATTTCTTTAAAGCTGCAGACACACAAGTAGAAGACCTCAACCAGAACAGCGCGATCTTTCATTGAGAGACTCGTGACAAGCTACTCAGATACAATATGATGGGAACGCCACATATCCCGCGTTTTTATACCACATGGAATGTGTCATGCGCATGAGTGTCTTATAATTAGTTTGCAAAGTATGCCGCTTACAGCGCCATCTATTGCTACATTTTGGAACTTTTTTTTATTATGCCAAATCGTTTCCCCCCTCTTCCAGTATATTCAGTTCAAATTTGAAGTCATTCGGCCCAGTGGTTCTTTTTTTTGCAGCCTTTTGAAAGTGGGACTTTAATTACGGACAACCTGTATATATATATATATATATATATATATATATATATATATATATATATATATATAATGTAACAAGAAATCGCGTCCTTCTCTAAATTTACATTTACCGCGTATTCTAAATTATCATGTTAATAAAGCAGATCCCTGTTCCAAAACTGCAACCTAAATGTAAAGTAAGTTATAATTTATATTAACCCTACAGATCATTAAACTGGCATATGAAATATCTGAACTCAACAACATTTCCGGATATGAGTGTTCGAAGTTTATGAGATTCCCAATGTCAGTGTAATGTCAAAATTCTTGAAGAGACTTCGCACCACTCTGGATTAATGCGTTCTATAACGTCGAAACTCCCTGGTTCCCTACACCATACACAGAAGAGAAACGTGCCCACTCTATCGCAGCCAGCCCCGGTCTTTTCTCCGCGAGAGCAGAGAAACCCGATCTTTCAAGGTCGCCCAGCGCATGCGCAAATGGGCTCGAAAGGCTCTCCTACTTGGCGTGCATCGCCCCCAGTGGCGATAATTTCCTTTGATCTTTTTTAATGCAATTGAATTGCAATTGAGAAAGTTATAAAGCACATGGCTTTATAACAGTTGTTGTTATTGTTGTTGTTGTTGTTTCTAATGCCACCTGACCAGAAGTAATCCAAACCAGTTCTATACAGGCTAGCGAGCTGAGGGTTGAAGCTGCGGTTTATAATGACACCACAAGGGCTGGAGTTCGATTTAGCCAGGTGCCACATCAATTTTCACCGAGCGACCCCAAGGGCGACATCTGGGATGATCGTACCCTCTCCCAACATCTATGCCATCATAGAGGGACTTTCCAGTCAGCGGATTTAACGTGCTCATATCCGGCCTATGCACGGAGGTATATAATGGCCCTTGTCAATTCTATCCGAGCACTCTCAGCAACAGAAGCCAACGTGCTACCTCTAGTATACCTCGGGCACACATTGTGTTTTATAGCAGTGAAACATAGTTTGCTCAGGCGAGACGAAAAATGAAAGACTTCTCCAATCAAGAAGCCGAGAGTTGAGGGGAAGGATAACGCTCAAACCCTCTGTATAATCGCTTTTTTTAATCAAAAAACACCTCGCCTGTCGTTTTGCTAATTTCTTTGGTTTTACTATTTCTTTAGTTTTAGTCTTAACACATACTACCTCACTTATCTTTCAATGTTCTCTTGCAAAATATTACCGCTGTGTTAATAACATATACGCTGCAAAATTCAGTAATCGGAAGCCTTAGTGAAGTTAAAATGCTGTAACGTTTCAATCATTTGTTCTTCGAAATCAATTTATGAAGAAAACAATGATAATTAAAGGAACTTCTTTCATATTAGACGGCGAATTAATTATTGTTTGTTTATAATTGCTTTTAAAGTCGGTCGTTATCATTAACTCCGCTAATTCCGTCGCTAATGGATTACTGAAGAGAGTAAAGTGTCATTATTTTCCTGTTAACTTCTAACTCCGACCATTTAAAACATGTGTTCCGGAATCATGTTTCGTAACAGTCGCATAAAAAAAGTAAGAATGATATTTATGCTTTGAGGCACGAAGGTAAATAATTTATATTTGGGGTATAGAAGGGAAGTGCCCTAACTAATGAGGTTTATGACATAAGTTGTCTTCGATAAATCGAATGCTTGCGGTAAATACTTTCTTAATTACGTACGCAAGATCGATTAAAGACATAATTTTATGAAATTTTTTTCTGAGAGTTATACTGAAGGTTACTTCATGGCAAAATTTCCATATTTTGAAAAGAGCTGAAAGTAAACAAATATACTTTGTATTATGGATTTATTCATGGCGGTAAGTGTATTCATATATGCTGGTTCAGTTCAAGAAAAAACCTCACGGAAAAGCTAAAGTGTAATATAATCCTCTTCCGAGGAAGAATCTGCTCATATATTACTTCTAAATAAAACTTCAAGTAGCTAACTATTTCAAATATTAAACAACTTTCCATCTAGCCGTAGGATATCAGAAGTTTCTGATGTTTATACATTGTATTTGTCCCGAGTTTTAAAAAGATGTAACGAAATGTTTTTACATGCTCAGTAACACGTGCGAAGGAAATAAAGGTTTATAGAATACCAAGAGTTCAAGCTAATTTTTAATGTTTAGGAAAACGAAGGTGCAGTTTAATATAATCTTTAATGAAGTGTTTAGATTTTATAGTATTATCGTAGTTTAAGTGTGTAAATTATTATCCAAATTTTTGAAAAGTAGCTTGTCTGTATTCAACGTACCGTGTTGCTATTTGCATTTGGATTTGCCATCTTTCAATAAAACTCGTTTTACAGAAGGAAACAATGGGGTTTACATCCCCGTTATTGTCGTTTTTTGTTGGGGGGGGGGGAAATAAAATAGTTTTGTTGTAAAGTAAACAGTACTCTTCGTCAGTAGATTGTTGCAAAAAAAAAGTTGTTGTCGTGTCTAGGAATAGTGCAGAAGAAAAATGTCTAGATAGAACCAAAACCCTGGATAACAGCTGCTAACAAATCAAGTGGCTGTAGAGGAGTTCTCCCGGTGGCAAAACAAGCTTGAAAAAGTCGACCACAAGAGCTGGACAGTCAAAGATATGTTCTGGAGGTAGCTGGATTTCTGGACAATTTCTGCACCTTAGAAAGGATTTTCTGTAGTCAGCGTGGATTTTCATAACCTTAAAGTGACTAGTTCTTAGTTTATCTAATGTATAAGCAATAGTTCAGGAACATTTTAAAGTCCGAAGGGAGTGTTTTCTTTAAGGGCTGGATTGATAAAATCTGCACTTGTCCACTGTGTTAGCATCTGCTACAGTGATGGAGGATGAGGTCTGGATCAAAGGTCCGCGCTTCCACAGCCAGCGAGTCAGCAAACCCATGTCTTTCAATATTGACACGTGCGAGGATCAATTGAAGGGAACAGGAAAAATATTGTAAGTCCCCTTTTTAATTGTGTAAGGATTCGAAAAGGTTGATGGCTACCCATGCCTTCAGGCGTATAAGCCCCTCTGCAACTACTAATGACGGTCGCCACGACGGCAACCCGCTCCACTCCGACTCCACAGGCCAGACACCGATCCAGTTCCCTGCCCCGCTTCAGAGGGGCACTTCGCACCTCCTATGTCTTGTCAATGCCACATGATACCATCCTCCAGCGGTCTTACGACCAGAGACATCCAAGATGCGCCAGAGCCGATTCATTTCAAGTTAAGATTATCCCAATTTAGCTCGCAGCCACCATTCTGCGAAAGACATCACTCATCGGTTTATTGAGCCAATTACAAAAATTTCACAGACGTCCTGCACTGCACCACCCGTGCAGGCAACCAAAAACAAAGTACAATTAAATATATTTACATCAATCTTGCACATATTGTTCAGTTTAAAAATAAATAAGTGATAACAATCTCATAAAACTATTACAACAAACTGCTACGGCTCTTGACGAAAAGATACTAATAGTCCAATTCCTCAGAATCGGACCCATATTCAACCGGATAAGATAGAGGAGCACAAGTCTCTGAATGGCCATAGTCCGTCAGCTCTTCTATTATTTCTACTTCAGCTTTATAGCGACAGCACTCCTGATCTGTCGGAAGATGTTTCGTGTCCATTTTCCTTACTGTCTTACTCTGATACTTATCGCAGTTTGCTCAAGTGGGGTCGGTCCATTTTGCATGACTCTCCTTCATGCCACTCTTCTGCACAGACTTTACAAATCTTACTATTCCTACAATATTTGGCCATATGACCAAACCCCCAGCATTTATAGCAAACTACTGATTTCTTATAGTCCTTCCAAGCACAAATTCTCCAACCAACTTTTAGTCTCTTTTTATGTTCAATTTCTCTGTAAGTTGCACCTTTCAATCTTACTATCCAATTACTCGATCCTCTCTTATTTTTGAAGTTCGCCAGTATCTCTAATTCACTATTTTCCAACTCTGCGTTCTGTTTTTTCAAGCTGTCCGTCATTTCTTCCTTCTCGAATTGTTCTTCAACGTCATAGATCATGATACATGGATCTCTCAGCTTTGGATTGCGAGTAAGGTATAATCTAATCAATTCTCTCTTTCTTTCCAACTCTTTGACTGGTATGTCTAGCTCTTCCTTCGTTTCTGTTCCAATAAGGATACCACCTTTCCCAATCCTCTTACACGTCTTAACGTCAATTTCCAATTTTTCTGGTTTTATAGCCTCTTTTGCAACTTTCCTCGTTTCATCGGACTCTTGTCTATTTAGTGGAATTATCTGAATTTCATTTTTTATATCTCTCTGGGACTTCGTCCCCGTCTTTCTCTTCTCTTTTGTTGTTTTCTTAACAACATCTGCATAGCTCTTAACGTCCTTTTTCTCTAGGATACTGATCTGTCCTTTCAGATATTGAATCAGTTTCTGTTGCTCGGTAGAACTAACTATCTCCGATATATCTTCATTTATACGAGACTTAAGCTCAACCGTTAATTTAGCCCCACCTATCATATTGATCAGGCGTTGGTGCTCACAAGCAGTATCTCTAATAGATACAAAAAACTTTCTATAATCTTTAGCACTTTTCACAAACTTGACTCTAATAGCTTATAAGATTTCACAAGATCCTCTGCGAGGATCCTCATCTCCTCTATCTTTTCACTCTCACTTTCCTTTTTCTGGCTCCTTTTCGTATCCATTTTTACCCACGCTCCTTCGGCGTTCGTGATCCACCAAACGGTAGACCCCCAGGGCTCACCAAGAGAAGGTGCCGGAGGTGAATTTTGAAAACTCTAGCAGTATCTCTAATAGATACAAAAAACTTTCTATAAGCTTTAGCACTTTTCACAAACTTGCCTCTAATCTATATATATAAAACAGTTCCGTAACTGACTCATTCATTCATTCATTCATTCATTCATTCACTGACTGACTGACATACAACGCACAGACCAAACCGCTGGACCTAAAGGGCTGAAATTTTGCATGGCGATTCTTCTTATAGTGTAGGGGTGCACTAAGAGAGATTTTTGGAAAATTCTTCTTAGATTTTTTTAAATTAAATTTTTAAGCTGTTTTTTTTACTTTTTTAAAGTTTGCATTTAAAAAAATAATTTGAGGGTTATAAAATTTATATCACGAGAAAGATCATAAAAATTCCTTTAAAATGAAATCTTTTTCGAATCTTTACCTTCATTTCCTGATTTTTGGTGAATTTTTAAAGATTAATTTTTAGAATTTAATTTATTAAATGCTGATCACGTGACTTCTTTTTCTGGTACTTTAAATAAATTTATCGTCACGTGCATAAAAACTAAATAGACAAAAAATAATTTTTTTTTCTTGCTAATGCGGCAGACGATTGGACATTATCCAAAAAAATATTAAAATACTGTAAAAGAAATGTTCTAGAAACTGTACTATATTAACTGTACTATATTCTTTAGTATTCTTTATATTAGATTTAATTTTAATATCTTCTTCTACATTATTTTGTCTATAAAAATATCCCTTACGATTTTTTTATAAATATATATATATTTTACATCAATTATATACATTGATCGTCGTATTTATTATATATATATTGGCATTAATTGCATACATTCACCGATGTTTTTACTTTGAATGTACTCCGTAGCGAAGTGCGGGTTTTCAGCTAGTAACTTATAAGCAAATACTCAATCAATTAACATTAGCGAGCGGTGGACCCCTTTAATTGTGTAAGTAATATCGCCGCCGTCCACACCCGTAGGTTATACGGCCCTTCAATAAAAAACTAATCATCCCGACGGCAATCCAGCCCAGCCGGGATTGCCATCGGGATGATTAGTTTTTTATTGAAGGGCCGTATTAATTGTGTAAAAATTTGTGTAAATAAAAATAATTAATTTAATTGTGTAAATTAAATCATAAACATATACAATGAAATGTTGTTAAAAAATCTGTTTTTCTAAAGAAAAAAAGGATTCATAATTTTATTATAATTGCATAAAACATCAACACCATGGTTCCTCTGTATTTATATTTGTATTACAATATGAAGCATTTTCTCACAAAATCTGCAATTTTTGGAATAAATTTATATTTGAAAGATGTAAGAAGACTACATATGTCATTTGGCGATCGCCAAAAGAGCAAACTCGAAAATATTGAACAAGAGCAGCTAACACAAACAACAAAAGCGATAATAACAACAAGCCTCAACAACAACAAAAGCGATAATAATAAATGTTATATTATAAAAAGAATATGATAAAGCCCTAAAAAAAGTGTTTTGTACCTTTTATATTTGTTTTAGTGTTATTGTAATCATAAAAATTCAAAATTATTGTTTGCCGTTTATTGAATAAAATTAAATATGTAATAGAGAGTAAAAAATAAATCTCTCTATTCTAAAATAAGTAACTTTCGTTGCCGCCACCTCTGTCAAAAGTTTGTCACTCTATCTTCTCCGAAACCGCAGGGGGTATGGGGGTCGAGAGCGATACCAATGGATGCAGAAAAATGGGGGGAAAAAGTAAGACATGTCTCCGTCGGACATTAATTTTTTTTTTATTTTACGTTTTGTGGGAAAATACTGACTTCTTCATCTTTAGATTACGATAACTCGCCAAAAAATTTGGTAGAATTTTGATCTTTTTACAATCTAAGACTACAGACATTTCTCTTTCAAGCTAGACATCATTTGTTTAAAAATATTTTAAAACAGACTAATATTTTCATCAAAAAATGAAACAAAGTTTTTCAAGAAATATCGTCCCATATGTGTATGTAATATCGATGCTCCTCGAATTTTTATCTTACAAAGAAAATATTTACATCATCTGGAAGCTGAAAGCTGTCTTATACCTATAAAATTCATTTCAAATCTCTATCTTAAAATTCCGATTTTTAATTGAATTTTAAAGCTGATAATTCAACAGCGATGAAAAGTCCTTCATAAGGGTGACAACAGTAAATGGATGGAAGCTGTTACATTGCCCCAGAATCACCCCTATGTATCTTGCTATTAGCCCTAACAGAGGGAAGATGTAAAAATAATTTAAAAGAAACTAAAATCAAATTCAAAATTCTCCTTACCCACCCTCAGGCGGTCTCAAAAAGCCTAAAATAATTAAAATCGTCCAAAATTAGTAAATTAATCATACCAAAACTCAAATTCACGGTTGCATACAAAGGATCTTTGTTACCATTTTCATTTTAGAAGTTCATTTGTTCAGCGTTTTATTTTTGTTTTCAAAAGGGAAATGTATCTTTATCAAAATAAATACTTCATGCACGAGCGTTATTTTTATACTGAATTCTTAAAATTTTTTTGACTCTAAAGAGACACAGAAAGTGGCAACAAAGGTTAAACTCGCAAACATTTTTTGCTGTTCTTGAAAGTTACCTGACTTCAATAAACGTTTGAAATTTATATTATATTTAAAATACATATCTTTATATTATTTAATTTATTTATTGATTTATATATTACTAATTAATTAATTTACTACAGCTTACTTTATTATAGCTTATCTTTTATATTATATTTCTTGTTTACTACAGAATTGATTTTTTATTCTAAATCTTAATCTTTTATATTAATGTTTCTTGTTTTCAGTGAAATATCAGCGTGACGATGTATACAAGCAATCACGAGAATTGAATTGTTGCCAGTTTTTCAATAATAAACTAATAATATAACTGCCAAAAGGTATTAAGGATGTGGGAAAAACATTATTGAAACTTCAAATTAGAATAAAACTAAATTTAAGTGCTGAAAATGAGCAAATTAGTGCCATTTTAGGACAACTTCCGGTTACGAAGTTCTACTTCCGGTTTGATTTTGAATCAAACGATATGATTTATAATGGCTATAAAATTTCTTCTAAATCACATAGAGAAAAAAGAAAAACAGTTTTGAATAGAGGAAGGTCCAAAGTATAAGAAACACAAATAAAAAAACTTGATCAATTCTCGAAATACGATGTTTTCAACGTAGTCTGTCACGTTAATATTACACTGCAATAACAAATATTTTTTTTCGAGTAAGTCTTATGGGGCCTTTTAAGAGTAAAATATTCCCTTTTAAGCCTTATTAAGCCTTCTTACGAGTAAGCCTTATTAGGGGCCGAAAAACGAGCGTAGCGTGCCTAGGGGCAAAGCCCCTAGTTTGTAATAAATAAATATGTAAATAAATATGTAATAAAGAAATAATTTATCTATAACTATACTCTAAAATTGAAGCTAAAAATATGGACCAAAGTTAATATAACAAATTTACCAACTGTGTAGAGGTGAAAAATGTATGAAATTATGAATTATTGCATACAAAATTAAATTTAAAAATTATGCATTCGCTATTCTCACTTACATTTAGTACGTAATGTAATCAAAACAGAATTTGTAAAACAATTTGCACAAATTCTCTAGAAACTTTTAAAGCAATTACGATTTTAAAATTCCATTTTTAAAGTTGCTTTATTTAAGTTTAAAAAAAAAACACTTTGAACCTCAGATATATAAAATGTTAATCAAATCCCGACTTCTAATTTATTTTAATAATTATTTATTTCCCTTTTTAATTAATTTTTCTAAAACTTTTCGCGCGCAACCTAAATTTAATTACACAAAATTTTCCTCGGGAAGAATTAAACTAAAATGCACTGTTTTCAGGAAATTTCCAGCTTAATTATTTTCTCTGGTAAGATAATGTGCATAAATGCGGTTTTTCTTCTGTTAACATTTATGAGAAATGTGATCTTTGCCTTATCTGACTCTGTGTCCCTTTGGGAACGAAAGCGGTTTACGCCGTTCTAGTTAAATAACATACGCGATATTTTACCAGAAATATGTACAAAAATATTTATGCATTGGAATGATATATCGTTGAATACAATAGTCTGCAGTCTAGACGATAAGCCCCTCCTGTCTGGTGTAGTTTTACGCTTGAAAATTCTAAACTCATGAAAAGCAGATCATCTTCGTAACCCAGTCCAAGGATCTGTACTTGAATTTTGAATCAAATATTGCAAAACATTGTGCAAAATCCAATTTTAATATTCCAGAATCAGAATTTTTTTTAATGTTTTTACTAAACGGGAAAATATGCGCAATTGGGGAGGCAGGTATTTATTTTGGATTTTTATCCCATATTTTAAGTAGATGTTTATGAATCCGTGTAATACATGAAGGAGGACTGAACAGCTAACATGTAGTATTAAGTTATAAAAGGATAACGAAAAAATCCATATTTATCTTGATATGCCATAAAAGCCCAAACGTTTCCTTTTAGTTACGTTTGTAACAAAAACGATCATAGAAGGAAAGTTAAGACCTTTAAGAGAAAAAAACCCCAAAATCGAATAATAATCGAGATATCAAAAAAAAAAATTCAAAACTGTTTCAAAATATGCCTTTTCGATAGTATGTGTTTCAAGGAAAATACCGTCATGTAATTAGATTCAATTTAGTAAATTATGGATATATCTTATTCGATTTCGAATGAAGCCTTGTTACTAATCGCATTTGATACATTAATTTGCTTTAACACAATTTTCAGCTTTCAATGTACGGTATCACAATTTTCCGTTTTGTTAACTGCGAAATCCTTAATTACTAGGTATTTCAAATATGATGCCACTCATCCTTCTCTCTCTGATAGTAATATATAAGAAAATTCACACGACTATAATCGGCATGCATGAAGTTACAAATTTAAAACTATTGACAGGCGGGTATTTTCAATTTTTCCGTTCACTGAGCAATTGATTATCGCTATATCTTCATTCAGGAGCAGACACTGATGATAGATATATTATCGTTTATTTTAATGATAATGCCGATTTAGCTGGGAGATGGAATATTTACTTACTAGACTGGAATGTTTAGGTTGAGTGAGATATTCAGATAAATTTATGAAAGCAGCATTTAGAACTAAAAAAAAAATATGTCATGGTCTTAAAATTTTAATGAATTCAAACAGCTTATTAAATATTTGTGTTGAATCATGACGAATTCATGTTACGTATTACAAGTTCAAGCTAATCTGCATATGCTATTTTTACGTAATAGAACTAAGTATAATAATGTATTAGATTAATTCATAAAGATTTAATTTTTCCATACAATTTTCAGATGTAATGAAAGCTGAAGTTTGATTTAATATTATATCTGATTGAAAAGTTTTAATCAAATATTTATGGTCCATATATAATGTAATATCTAATTTGATTGTTATCTTTTTCACGGCTTAAATCTTCATTAGTTCGCCCAATTTTCTGCAAATAAAATAATTTTGCCACCAATGAGATTTTCATTTATAACCGACAGATGGCAGTAAGGAAAGTTTAAGCCGTTTTTCATCTAAACTTAATGATGGGTGTACCGTGACGTATGAAAAATAGAGCTGTAGTTCTAATGAGCTCCCGTTTCTATTTATATCAGTTTCGAGGGTGATTACGGTCCAAATCTAGCAATCTTTCAATGTATTTTTGATTTTGGAAAAATGATATTGTTAGACTGTTAGATTTTGATAGGAATATTGTAGCAGTGATAGTTGTTAAATTAAATTAATTTAAATGATTGGGAGTTATTATATTATTAATTATATTAATTATATTTATTATGATTTAGTAATTCATTGGTTCATGATTGTGGTTAGTACATTGATGTGCTTCCCAAATAATGGAAATAACTCTGGTTATATTGACAAATCAATTTATTGAATATTAACACACATAAATAATACACTCCAATATTACTCAATATTTCCTCCGGCATTTACACATTATTCACAACTTCATTCCTCCTTCGTATAGGGGAAGGTAACGTTCAAAAACTCTCTATTTTTAATAATTTTTTCTGAAACAAAATCAAAACGCGCCACCTTTCATTTTACTAATTTGTTTGGTTTTTCTATTTCTTTAGTTTTATTCTTCACACATACACCCTGGCTTCTTTTTAGTTGTTCTCTTGCAAAATATTACCGCAGTGTCAACCGTATATATGCTGCAAAATTCGTGTAATCGGAATCCTTAGTGAAGATAAAATACTGTAACGTTTCAATCAACTGTTCCTCGAGACGATATCAATTTATAAAGAAGAAAAAAATTGTAATTAACGGGACTTCTTTCATATTAGACGGGGAATTAATTTTTCCTTGCTTATAATTTCTTTTAAAGTCAGTCGTTATCATTAACTCCGCTAATTCCGTCGCTAATGGATTACTGAAGAGAGTAAAGTGTCATTATTTTCTTGTTAACTTCTAACTCCGACCATTTAAAACACGTGTTCCGGAGTCATCTTTCGTAACAGTCGCATAAAAAAAATTAAGAATGATATTTATGCTTTGAGGCGCGAAGGTAAATAATTTATATTGAGGGTATAGAATGGAGAGTGCTCTAACTTATGAGGGTTGTGTTATAAGTTGTCTCCAATAAATAGAATGCCTGCGGTAAATACTTTCTTAATTATGTACGCAAGATCGATTAAAAGCAAAAATTTATGAACAAAAATTCCTGAGAGTTAAACTGAAGGTTTATTTAGAGGAAAATTTCCATATTCCGAAAAGAGCTGAAAGTAAACAAATTTATTTCGAATTATACATTTATTCATGGTGGTAACTGTATTCGTATATGCTAGTTCAGTTCAAAATAAAACCTTACGTAAAGGCTAAAGTGTAATATATTCCTCTCCTGAGGACGAATCTTCTCATATATTACTTCTAAATTAAAGTTAAAGTATCTAACTATTTCAAATATTTAATAGCTTTCCAGTTAGCCGTAGGGTATCACAAATATCTGAGGTATATACATTGCATTTGTCCTGAATTTTAAGAAGACGCAAGGAAATAATTTCCTTATTTACTAACAAGGGCGAAAGAAATAAAGGCTTACAGCCTACAAAGAGTTCAAGCTAATTTTCAATACTGTGGAAAACTAAGGTGTAGTTTAATATAATCTTTAATTTAACATTTACTTTTTATCGTATTGTCATAGTTTAAGTATGGATAAATCATTAATTTTATTTTTGAAAAGCAAGGTGTCTGCTTCAACGTACCGTGCTGCTATATGCATTTGGGCAGATTTGTCATCTTTCAATAAAACTCGTTTTACAAAAGGAAGCAATGGGGTTTACATCCCCACTACTCCCTTTTTTTGGAAAAATAAAATAGTTCTGTTGTAAAGAAAAGATTACTCTTCGTCAGTAGATCGTCGCAAAAAATTGTTGTTGTTCTCGTGTCTAGGAATAGTGCAGAAGAAAAATGTATAGATAGAACCAAAAGCCTGGATAACTGGAGCTTCTGAATGAAGTGTCTGTGGGCTGTAGAAGAGTTCTCCTGGCGGCAAAACAAGCTTGAAAAGGGCAGCCACAACGCCTGGACGGTCAAAGATGTGTTGTGGAGATAGCTGGATTTCTGGATAATTTCTACACTTGAGGAAACAATATTGTTGTTGTTGTTTAGCAAAAACAAATTGTTGTTTTTGTTGTTATTACCACGTTATTATTCACTCGCTTTCTTGTGTGTGTGTGTTTGTCCAGTACAAATCTTGAAATCGATTTTTAACTAACTTCCCGACTAGCTAGACATTTGAAACTTTTAGAATTGCTTAGAACACGATGACAATGCATTATTTTAATACTTTTAGCCATCTTTAGGCAGTATTGAATTCATTTTCAGTTAATTTTGTTTTGTAGACTGGTGCATCAATCTATTGGCCGGAACGGGAATGAAAAGTTAAATGCAAGTTAACTTCCAATTAACTTCATTTTCTTTCAAGTTGATCGGATAATTCATCAAAAAAATTTTTAAAATGTATTTATTAATACATAGAATTGTCAAGTTTATATCATTCAACAGAAAATTTAAAAACACGGTACATAAAAAGTTCTTTTTCTCTTGCAATTATTTCTAGGAATAGTGCAGAAGAAAAAATATCTTAAATTTGACCAAAATCCTGGACAAAAGCAGCAACCTGATGAGGTGCATGTGGGTTGTACATCAGTTCTTGAGGCGACAAAACACGCTTGAAAAGGGCAGTCACAACGGCTGGACAGTCAGATATGTTGTGTATAAAGCTGGGTTTTTGGACAATATCTACAGTTGATGAATGATTTTGTGCCGTCAGGGTGGATTTTTATAACCTCATAGTGATTAGTTCTTAGTCTAGCCATTGTAGAAACAATTGTTCTGGAACATTTAAAGTCCAAAATGAGTGGTTTCTTTAGGGGCGGGATTGATAATTTGCACTTGGCCACTGCGTTTACAGCCGCTACAGTGATAGAGGAAGAAATCTGGTCCAAGTTCCACGCTTCCTTGGCCACCGAGACAGCACTCTCGTTTCCTTCAATATTGGTACGTGTGGATGATTCATTGAAGGCTACAGGAGAAAAAAAGTCCTATTTTTAATTGTGTAAATTTAATGATAAAATAATTACAAGATAAAAATAACTTTTTATATATACCATGTTTTTAAATTTTCTGTTGAATCATATAAACTTGACAATTCTATGTATTAATAAATACTTTTTTAAAATTTGTTTGATGAATTATCCCAGCAACTTGAAAGAAAATGAAGTCAATTGGAAGTTAACTTGCGTTTAAGTTTTCGTTCCCATCCCGGCCGATAGATGGCTGCAGCAGTCTACAAAACAAAATTAACTGAAACTGAATTCAATCCTGCTTAAAGATGGCTAAAAGTATTAAAATAATGCATTGTAATCGTGTTCTGAGCTATTCTAAAAGTTTCAAATGTCTAGCTAGTCGGGAAGTTAGTTAAAAATCGATTGCAAGACTTGTACTGGACAAACACACACACAAACAAGAAAGCGAGTTAATAAAAACATGGTAAAATTCAAAGTTATTGTTTGCCGTGTATTGAATTACAGGTAATTTAAATTTGAGTTTGTTTTATGCAGATAAAACATAATAAAGAAATAATTTATGCATAACTGTTGTCTACAACTGAAGTTTAAAAATATTGTCCCCCTTTAATAACAAATTTATTAACTGTCGTGCAGAGATGAAAAATGTATGAGATTATGAATAATTGCATACAAAATAAAACGAAAAATTAAGCCATGCATTCGCTATTCTCACTTCCATTCAGCATATGATGTAATCAAAACATAATTTGTAAAACACATCGCATAATTTTTCTAGAAACTTTCAAAACAATCATGATTTTCAAATTCTATTTTTAATGGTGCTTTAATTATGTTTATAAAAAACATGTAGAACCTCAGATATGTAAAATTTTAATTACATCCCATCTTTTATATTTTTTAATAATTATTTTTTTTCAAAAAGTTTTCACGCGCAACCTAGATTCAATGACACAAAATTTTCCTTGGGAGGAATTAAACTAAAATGCAGTGTTTTCATGAAATTTCCAACTAAACTATTTATGCTGGTAAGAAAATGTGCATAAATGAGTTTTTTGGTTTGTTAACATTTTCGAGAAATGTGATATTTGGCTTATCTGACATAGTGTTCCTATGGGAACGAAAGAGGTTTAAGCCGTTCTTGTTAAATAAAATACGCGATATTTTGCTAGAAATATGTACAAAAATATTTACATGGAACGATAGACTGTTGAATATGGTAGTCTTCAGTCTAGACGATAAGACCCCCCCCCCTTCTCTATGGTATACATTTACGCTTGAAATTTCCAAACTCATGAATAGATGATCCCTTTCGTATCGCAGTCCAAGGATCTATGCTTGAATTTCGAACAAAATATCGCAAAATATTCTAGAAAATCAAATTTTAATATTCAGGGATCAAACACTTTTTTCCATGTTTTTATAAACTCGCTTTCTTGTTTATTTGTGTGTTTGTCCCGTACAAATCTTGCAATCGATCTTTAACTAACTAACTTCCCACTAGCTAGACATTTGAAACTTTTAGAATAGCTCAGAACACGGTGACAATGCATTCTTTTAATACTTTTAGCCATCTTTAAGCATAATTGAATCCATTTTCAGTTAATTTTGTTTTGTAGACTGGTGCAGCCATCTATCGGACGGGACGGAAACGGAAAGTTAAACGCAACTTAGCTTCCAATTAACTTAATTTTCTTTCAAGTTGATGGGATAAATCATCAAAAATTTTTTTTAAAGTATTTATTAATACATATAATTGTCAAGTTTATATGATTCAACAGAAAATTTAAAAACATGGTATATAAAAAGTTCTTTTTATCTTGTAATTATTAAGTTTTTACTTGAATGAAAAAAAAATTAGAAAATGTGCCATGTGGGATGCAGGCTTTTATGTTGGATTTTTATCGAATTTTATTTCAGTAGATGTTTATGAATCTGGGTAATTCATAAAGGGGAATTGAAAAGCCAAAATTTGTCTGCAAAAAGTCATAAAAGGATAACGATAAAATCCGTTTTTATCTTGATATGTCATAAAAACTGAAACGTTTCCTTTTGGTTACATTTTCAACAAGAAAAAATTTCAGCGATCGAAAGTTACAGTTCCTGGGAAAACAAACAAAATACATGAATAAGAGTTCCTTATTCGAACTAAAAAATAGTCAATGCTTTTTTTTAAATGTGTCATATCAATATTTGTCTATGAACACATTTTTAAGCATGAACAAATTTTTAAGCATGAATCGTACGAATGGAAGAAGGTTTTTAGAGATTTCTTTGCATTTAATAGCAATTTGTTGTTATACGCTTAGCACAAGAAGATGATTTGTATAACTTTCTTATGTTAAAACTGTTAAGAATGTAGAGTTTCATAAATCAATTTCGTAATATTCAGTGCCAAATGGAGATTCTATTGATTCTTGCAGCTAAAAACCGAAACGTTTACAATTCTGTTTCTCGTATTTCTTGTAATCTCATTTTTTCGGATTGCATAATTTTACAACTAGCATGACGTTTTATAAATGTACACTGAAGACCCCCAAAAATTGGTACAGACATGTGTATGGAAATCATTGAGATATGCAACAAATCAGCGTAACGTGATGCGGTCGGCAGTGTCTATATAAGACAACAGGTGTCTGGCGAAGTGGTTAGATCGGTTCCCGCAGCTACAATGGTATGTTATCACGATTTATGTGACTTTCGCGTCATAGTCGGTGCAAGAGATAGCACATAGCATCTCTGAGGTAGCGATGCAATTTTGATTTCCACGCATGACCATTTCACGAGTGTACCGTGAATATCGGGTATCCGGTAAAACATCAAATTTCCGACAGCAGTGCGGCCGGAAAAAGACCTTAAATGAACGGGACTGTCGAAAACTGACGAGAATCCTTAAACGAGATAGACGTGCAATACTTCCTTAAATTGTTGCGGATATCAATGCTGGGCCATCAACAAGTGTCAGCGTGCGATAACAGTTCCGTGACTGACTGACTAAATGTATGAATGACAAATAACGTACAGACCAAACCGCTGGACCTAAAGGGCTGACATTTTGCATGGCGATTCTTCTTATAGCGTAGGGGTGCACAAAGATAGATTTTTGAAAATTCTTCTTAGAATTTTTTAAATTAAATTTTTTAAGATTTTTTGTAACTTTTTTTAAGTTTGCATTTAAAATAATTATCTGAGGGTTATAAAATTTATATCACAAGAAAGATCATAAAAATTAGTTTAAAAGGAATTGTTTTTCAAATCTTTACCTCCATTATCTGATTTTTGGTGATTTTTTAAAGATTAACTTTTAGAATTTAATTTATTAAATGCTGATCACGTGGTTTTTTTTTCTTTTCGTGTAAAAATCACTTTTGTGTGAAAACGTCCATTTGTTCTTTTAGAAACACAAAATAACTTATTTTCAGTGTGAAATTATCCTTTTCTCGTGTCAAGCCCTGGATTTTTAGATGACATTTTTGGTTTAGGTTCGGGGCATCTGGACCAGACTTATAACTTCATTTAAGAAAATAGCTTCACGTTAACTGAAAAACATAAAAATCTTCCAAGCAAGTCGAAATAAAATACAACAAATACGTCCACTGCCCATCCAGTGTAAAATTTGAGCGGAAATTCGTAATAACGAATAAAAGAAAAAAATATAAAGTTAGAAAAAAAAATTGCAAAAACTAGAAGGGAAAATGAAGTAAGAAATACATTACTTTTTTTTCTTTGGATGGAAAAGCTTCCATCGCAAATAAATTTCTTTCGGACTAAGTAAGATGAGAAAATCACTTTTATGTCCTATTTTCCGTTCGAAAAGATTATTTTGTACAGATAAAACTACCAGACGGAAAATTGTTTCAAGAACTGAAAATTATTAGGGAGAAAAATTCGGAATCTCCTTGGGAAGGAGGGGGGGGAGGGGGAGGGAGCTTGGAATAATGTATGCGGGTGTTTGGATATTTTCCCTTAACTCCCAGATTGCAGGAATTAATTTTATGTAGCTACAAATAAGTTCTCGAAGTTGATAAGGCATTATCGATGCCAGGAAAGGGGTATAGGGTTTATTAAATACTGGTTTACATTTATATTTTATTCGAAACAATTTGAAATAACTTCAGCGTGCTAAAAAGGAGTTACGTTTGAATAAATATCGCAAGGTAACCCCTACGATAAATGGCGACAAATTTAAGTCTTCTGTCTTGTCTCTAGTCACGGAAGGCTCCAGTCCAGAGTTTTTTTGGGTGTGGGGGTGGACAACGTCATCTCTTAGGGTTTTATATATATATATATATTTATATTATATATATATATTTTATATATATATATATATATATATATATATTTTATATATATATATATATATATATATATATATATATATATATATAAGAAATGAAAATCGTCTCATTTTAAATTTAAACTCATTTAGTATTAGGTCTACGATTATATAATTTTAGGCTTTGAAAAAAAATACTCCGGGCTTTTTAGGGAGGTGCAATTGTCCCCTATCCCCCCCCCTCCCCTTGGAGCCGCCAATGTCTCTAGTAGTGCTTTTAGGCAGTAATACTTATTTTGTAGGATATATAATTTTTTTCCCATTGCTGCACGTAATTTTTCCTGAGGACATTAACCCATTGTTGGCTTGTTTATTGTGCGAGCACAGTATAGGGGAGCCAACACTGTTCCTTCACAGGAGACATCACGGGAACGCCCATGTCTTATCCGAGTTTCAATCCGAAGTAGGCCCTGTTTTTCCATTAGGCCCTGTAGGCCCGGGCTTAGGGGTCCCCGAATGTTGAGGGCCCTTCAAAAAATTTTATTTTAAAAGAAAAAAAGAAAAAATTCCAATTGTAATTTTTTTTATTTTTACCCTTTTTTAATAGCGATTTATTTTATATATCCTTTCAAATTTGATTGATTGATTGCTTCATCATATGTATAGTTATATGTATAATTCATCATATGTATGTTATAGTGCATATTAAGGATTAATTGGACAGTGGACCTTCAAACTTAGCTTTTTTGTTTTGAATGGATTTGCTTGAAATTTGAATATGTGATAAGTACCATAGATATGTAGAAGTAGTCAAAATTTAAAGATGAACTATTAATAATTCATGAATTATGAATTATTAATTATATAAAAAATTGGCCTAACAAAAAATTTTCCATGCGCATTTCTTTTGCATATAATATATAATATGGTAATGATAATAATATATAATATGTAATATGTAGAATATATAATATGGTAATTTTTATTTACAGGATACCTTATAGAACTAACAATGAAACTTATTGCTTATTTTAAGCATTCATTAAAAATATAAAGAGAAAAAATAATAATAGTGAAAAGGCCCTTTTTATTACGCAAAATACCTATAAATCATCTTTTCAATTACAAAATTCAGAAATTCTGAGCTACGAAGCATAATTTGTTTCAATAAGATTTATTTGATATACAGTTAAGTATATAAAACTTAAATTTCAAAACAATACGATAATTTGACATGCATCCGGAGTAGGTTGAATATTCGTATGACATGAAAATTTTTATTTTGAGATAAACACATTTAAAGTTATTGCTATTAGTAACCACATAATATCTAAATTAAATACAAATGCCTATAACTAGGAAAGTAATCACAGTAATTAAAAATTCTTTTTGCAACACATTCCTACTCGTCTGTAGTTTCCCAGTTGAATAAAATGAAAAATATCGAATTTTTGGACAAATTTCACAGTTTTCAAAGTCCACTGTTCCCTTAATAAGTTTTTGTGGTTGCATTGTATTGGTGTTTTAATGATGAAGTTAATATGTTGTATTGCTTTTTGTTATTTGATAATACTCTAGGCTCCTACACTTCAGATAGCCAATTCTTGGTAAAATGGTACTTTCACGATGATTCATGATTATTTTTTTGTGTGTCAATTTTGGAAATTTTACGCCTGCATCAGTGTTAGGGGACCCCCTTCCCGAGTTGTGCCTATAGTCAAGAATTTTCTAAATCGGGCCATGAGCCAAAGCCCATAGCGTGGAAGTCCAAGACACTAACCATGTGGAGAGCAGATTTATGATTTTATAAATAGGTAATATTTTAGACTGGTTAAAAGTTACACTATAGGGCATTTTACCTGTAAACTACGAATACGTAGAACAATATCTCCATTAGATATATTGTTTTACGTTTACTGAACGACCTAGAAGCTTGATTTTATAGGCTTGTGAAACTTTTATCACCTTTAAAGCCTTTAATTTCTTTGAAATATGTCATTTGGTTTCTATTTTAATCAAAAATATATCTTACATGCAGAGAGTTATTAGGGAAGCAAAACGTGAAATAAGGCTGTTGCACTTAAAAGGAAATCTTTATACATTCATATTTAACGTAAATGACAGTATTCAAGGAACGCACTGTTTGGAATATTTATTGGAAATAGCAATATTCTACTATGACGACTTCTTCAATTTGTAGGATACTGCTCTGGCATTATCTATATATATATAAAACAGTTCCGTAACTGACTCATTCATTCACTGACTGACTGACTGACTGACATACACCGCACAGACCAAACCGCTGGACCTAAAGGGCTGAAATTTTTCATGGCGATTCTTCTAATAGTGTAGGGGTGCACTAAGAAAGATTTTTCAAAAATTCTTCTTAGATGTTTTTAAATTAAATTTTTAAGCTGTTTTTTAAACTTTTTTTACGCTTGCATTTAAAATAATACATTGAGGGTTATACAATTTATATCACGAGAAAGATAATAAAAATTCCTTCAAAATGAATTTTTTTTCGAATTTTTACCTCTATTTCCTGATTTTTGGTGAATTTTTAAAGATTAATTTTTAGAATTTAATTTATTAAATGCTGATCACGTGATTTCTTTTTCTGGTACTTTCAATAAATTTATCGTCACGTGCGTAACAGCTAAATAGACAAAAAAAATCTTTTTCTCTTTCTAATGCAGCAGACGATTGGATATTATAAAAAAAAATGCATATCCCTTACGATTTTTTTATAAATATATATATATTTTACATCAATTGTATACATTGATCATCGCATTTATTATAAATATATATATTTATTTTTTGGCATAAATTGCATACGTTACCGCTGTATTTAATCTGAATGTACTCCGTATCGAAGCGCGGGTTTTCAGCTAGTTTCATTTATATAACCCTACATTTCCCCTTTATGTACCATAATCTGTTTCAGTACGACGTCAGTTTAAGCATAAAGGCATTTGTCATACCATGCAACAACTTTATTACATTAATAAATTTGCCTCCATGACATTCAGAGGGGTTAATATAACTCTAATTCGTTGGTAGTTGCCTCTTAAACGTTCCCAATCAAGCAGTTAATTCTCTAGTCGTTGGCGATTTTCCAATTTTTCTGTACCAAATCGCGGACGAAATTTAATTCTTGGTTTAAGAAAATGATCAAAATAAGCAGAGAAAATGAATTTAAAAAAATTGCTTAACTTACAACCCGGGAAAATGTTTTTGAATAACTAGATTTAATTATTTTCTTAACAATTAAGAAAATAAAGTAATACTTAAAAGGAAGACCTAGAACCAATATTACTTATAGTTTTGCGCATTTATTTGAAGCAATATTTACCGTCTTCCTATATTCAAATACACTGCTGGCCACTGTAAATGCAACACCCTGAAGGAAACACGCAAATAACATGAAATTTACAACATGCATTAGCGGAGGTGAGATATGCAAATGATTAGAATTTCAGTGCAGACGCACATCACGCGCGCCTGTGGCGCCACTTCAAAGCGCTATTTAAGACTTGGAGATTTCGACGATTTCAAGTTCGGCAATTGTGTTTTTCTTGTGTTTTTTGCAAAAAAACGATCAATTATGCCTCGTCGAAAACAGCGATCATCTTTTGATCAAGTATCCGAGTTCGACAGAGGAAGGATAGTGGCCTACCGAGATTGTAGATTATCTTTCAGGGAAATCGGTAGTCGTGCTGGACGAAACCAAACAACTGTAATGCGGATATGTGATCGTTGGAGGCAGGAGGGTAAGACGGACCGGCGTGTTCGATCGCATCCACCTCAGCGCATCACTTCACGTGATGACAGGCAAATTGTGCGCATGGCAGTGACGGATCGCTCAGTCACATCACGAACCATAGCACAGCACATGCAGTTTGTAACGCATCATCCAGTGTCTGGGCGTACCATTCGACGCCGTTTACAGCAGAGTGGTCTGTCCGCAAGACGTCCATTGCTTTGTCTACCCTTGACGCAGAACCACAGACGTCTCCGCCACCAATGGTGCGATGACAGAAGGATGTGGACGGCAGAATGGAATGAAATTGTCTTTACTGACGAGTCACGCTTCTGTCTACAACACCACGATGGTCGCATTCGAGTCTGGAGATACCGTGAAGAGAGGATGCTGAACAGCTGCGTTATGCACTGCCACACTGATCATGCACCGGGTATTATGGTATGGGGCGGTATTGGATATCACTCTCGCACACCTCTAGTACGCATTGCCGGTACTTTAAACAGCCAGCGCTACATCTCCGAGGTGTACGAGCCAGTTGTCCTTCCTTACCTTCAGGGCTTGCCCACAGCCATATTTCAACAGGATAATGCGCGACCACACGTGGCACGCATTGTCCAACGGTTCTTCGTCAATCGCCAGATTGAATTGCTTCCCTGGCAGCCTCGCTCTCCGGATCTTTCGCCGATAGAAAACATGTGGTCCATGGTTGCTCTACGATTGACCCAGATTCCATCCCCAGCTGCCACAGCAGATCAACTTTGGCAACGTGTGGAAGCTGCTTGGTCTGCTGTACCCCAAGAACTCATCTAAGCCGAGGCGTGTGGCAGCGGTGATCTCCAACAATGGCGGCTACTCTGGCTACTGATTTTGGCAGGAACCACACTTCACAGAATTCTATAAATTTAATCATTTGATACTTGGTCAACATGTTATCTACAAAATAAATTTTGTTGTGATATCTCTTGTCTTTCTTGGTGTTGCAATTTGGGTGGCCAGCAGTGTACATAATACAAATCTTTCGACGAGCAACTAGTGTTTTACGCTGTTTAGATACTCTAAAAAATCAGTGCCGCGTGATAAAAGCGAGGGTTGCCGAAATTAACAGAATAATTAGAACGTCGCCTGAGCCTGGACTGTTCACACTGAATCTGGACCGTTTCGTAGTGTCAGCTTTAAATGGACATGGTACCCTTTCAAATTTTTAAAAAAAAGTATTTCAATAAAAATTGTAATTGTATTGTATTTTAGCAGTCAATTTAAAATATATTCTAAAAAGTAAAATTTATTTTAACAGTAAATTTAATTGAAATTTAACTTTTAAAATTTTTTTCAAATTTTTTAAATCCTCATAATTTTTTCAAATATTAATATTTTTTGCTCCAAATTTTTTTAGAAAATGTATCTAAGTCTACAACATAAAACTTAGCATGGATTTTAAAGATACCTTTAAACTTACATTCTATATAAATTTTTTTATATCATTTGCAGTGAAAAATGAGGAAATATGACAGCTTGTTGTATATTTTTGTATATAAAAAAAGAAATAAGCATGTTCTTGCATAATTCCATGCAAAGTTTTATTCCATACATAATAAAACACCTGTATAAAAAGTTGAATACTTGTGTCTTAAATACAAAAAAAAAGCTATAGCACTTTTACTGCATGAATGTCAAGAAAAAGCAAGCATGGAGGAAAAAAACAAAACAAATCGGTATTTTGACCATTTTGAAGGTACTGTGTCCACTAAAAATTTTTAACCAGTATTAGAGCTCAACTCACTGACTACGTCATATTTCAAACCAATAACCGGTCATGTTAACAATCTCAGACCAACGTAGTAACGGCCTAATGTGAACACGTGTTTACGGTGTTTGTAGCCGTTAGGAATCTGGTTTGAACTGCAAGTCCCAGTATGTTTGGCTCATGAGTACTGAAGACGACAGTAGCATTATAAACCTCTCACAAGCCAAACAAAATGTCTTCCCCTGTCAAGAGAATGTAAGAGTTATTCAGTGGTCAGATCCGAGATGTAGAAGGCACCACTAACACAGAAACTTTTGTTTCTTTGACTTAATGCGTACTTTTGCACTTTATGAATAAAATAACACCAACTACGCGTTTTTATGGTGATTACAAAGATAGATACAGCACTTTTATGAGGAATTGTCCCTAATACCTTGCCATACATCTATCTGTAGCAGCATGTACTGTGAACGCCTGACTCAGTGGTTTTCTTGGTTTCTGAAGTATCATTTGTCTTGTGAATAAATTGGCAACATTTTTTTCCTAATAAAAATGATTTTTATTCTACTTGTAAAATGAGACGGTTACACATGGAATAAAATACGTTCCTGTGTAAAAGTCATGTTTTGTGCAGTGATTTAAATCTTTTTTATTGTGTAAACGTCGACTAAGTTCTAGTTAATACCTTACATTACTGGTGACCCGTGACTAATGTATGGAATACACTATTCAAGATGGCAGAACAAGACAGTGAAGCTGAAAATCGAGTAAGTTTGAAGCCAATAAGGTTCCACCTTATAATATACGCCATAAAAATTCCACCTTTTGGGGATGAGAAGCCTGAAATTTAGTTCTTTCAAGTAGAAGCTCAGTTATCAATTGCTAACATAGTTATTATCTAAGACTATTCAGAGCCTGACTAAGGCAGGGGCATACGGGGCAGTTGCCCCGGGCCCCCACATCAATAGAAGGGCCCCCAAATCGAATCAGAGGGGCCCCCAAATCGAATAGAAAGTTTAGTATTAAGACTTAAGTTCTTCATTACTGAAGTAATGAAGCAGAGGGGGGCCCCAAAGAAGTTTTTGCCCCGGGCCCCAACTAGGCTAAGTCGGGCCCTGAGACTATTAAGTGTATTAAGTCTATAAATACAATCTCTCGGACTGATTATATTTATCTGGAATTGAAATTTTTCCACCTTTAAAATAATAAATAAATTTACTTCAAGGTATCTCCATAAACTCTGTTTAGCGTTTCTATGTTTAATTTTCTTAAAACTGTCCTTAGAGATTTTGATTCAGATTAAACATTATGGATATTTTTTTCCACTTGGAACAAATATAACTCAACAAAATTACTTTTTGCCTTTTAAAGTGAGATAACATTTTATAAACAAAGTTTCTCTTTTTTTTTAAATCCCGAGAAAATTGACTTTTAAACTGTCTTTTTACAGAAAAATAAGAAAGAAATTTGTGCGAATACTTGAACAGATATTTCAAAAACTAAATATCAGCTAAATTTAACTTTTATTTCTTCAAACAAAATTTCCAGTGTTCAAATACTTTTACATCAGCTTCTTTTAGTTATTTATTGTAAGAGGAGTCGACGTTTCACATCCAAAAAGCAAATTATCATGAATTCCCGATAATATAAAAGTGTGGACTTTTACAACTTGAAAATTTAGCATCTGAGTTTCTGAGACTACGAGCCACAGTCTTGGGGCATGCTCAGATTTGGCCATGTGAATATGACGTCATCGTGACGTTTATTTGTAAAGCCTATTAATAAGCATTATCTATATATATAAAACAGTTTCGTAACTGACTCATTCACTGACTGACATACAACGCACAGACCAAACCGCTGGACCTAAAGGGCTGAAATTTTGCATGGCGATTCTTCTTATAGTGTAGGGGTGCACTAAGAAAGATTTTTCAAAGATTCTTCTTAGATTTTTTAAAATTGAATTTTTTAGCTGTTTTTTTAACTTTTTTTAAGTTTGCATTTAAAATAATAATTTGAGGGTTATAAAATTTATATTAGAAGAAAGATCATAGAAATTTCTTCAAAATGAGATCTTTTTCGAATCTTTACGTCCCTTTTCTGATTTTTGGTGAATTTTTAAAGATTCATTTTTAGAATTTAATTTATTAAATGCTGATCACGTGATTTCTTTTTCTGGTACTTTAAATAAATTTATCGTCACGTGCAAAAAAAAAAAATAGACAAAAATATTTTTTTCTTGCTAATGCGGCAGACGAGTGGACTTTATTTTGTCTATAAAAATATCCTTTACGATTTTTTTATAAATTTGTTTTTTTTTACATCAGTTGTATACATTTATCGTCGTATTAATTATAAATATATATATATTTATTTATTTTGGCATTGATTGCATACATTGACCGTTGTATTTAATTTGAATGTACTCCGTAGCGAAGCGCGGGTTTTCAGCTAGTTGTCGATATAACGCCAGGTATATGTTTCTATGGGATTACAAAGCTAGATGCAGACTTTTTATGATGAACTAACTGTCTCTACGTATCTTGGCATACAACTATCTAAGTCTATTAAGTGCATTAACCCTAAAAATCCTATTTCTCAGACTGAGTCTATTTATCTCGAATTAGAATTTTCGACGATTTTTCCACCTTTAAAAGAATACATGTATAGATTTACTTGAAGGTATCTCCGTAAAACTTTCTATCTTTAATTTTATGAAAACTGTCCTCAGAGATTTTAATTCGGAATATAGACTATGGAAATTTTTTCCCCTTACAGCAAATATAACTCAACAAAAATACTTTCTTTTTGCCTTTTAAAGTGAGTTAATATTTTATAAATAAAGTTTCTCTTTTTTTAAATTCTGAGAAAATATATGTTTAAACTTTTCTTTATGCACAAAAATGAAAACAAATCTGTGCAAATACTTTAGCAGATATTTCAAAAACTAAATATGAGCAAATTCTAATTTATTTTTTTCAAACAAATTTTCTAGTGTTCAGTTATTTTTATATCAGCTGCTTTTCGTTCTTTCTTCGCAACGAACGTGAAGATGAGTCGACGTTTCACATCCCAAAAGTGAATTACCATAAATTCCTGATATTAAAAAGGACACTTTTACTAGTTGAATTACTTAATGTATTGCTTAATAATTATGGCAGATATGTGATAGGATATATGAGTTCAAAACTTTAGGATTATTTCAACATTCGACTAAAACATAATTTGTTTTCCAATCAAAATTTTAATTTTTCATCTGTCTTTGTAAATTTTGATTTTGTAAGTTTTTGATCTATGAATTTTTAATGTTTAATCTAACGTATGGTAATAAAGCAGATGAAAGTTTACCATTTAAAAATTAATAGTTCTTGACGGATATAATTTTGGATACCTGACGAAAACTTTGCGATTATTTGAACACAAATTTGTCGATAGCCTATTTTCGCGTTGTTACTCTTCACCGAAACTCCGTGCATTAATAGAGATGCTTCATTTTAGTTATAAATGATTCAGTTCTTCCGTTTTATTTTCATATGTCATCAATCATATTTATTTTCCATCCTCTAGAAAATGACTGCCGTTATGGGCAGAGAAGTAAAAACGCAGAACTGTCAAAACAGCTGTTAAGCGCATCAAACTGTTTATTACAAGCTAATCCAGGGAAATTCGAGCTAATCAAGTGATTTCTGTCGATGCGAGAAAAGACTGATTTCGTGTTTATCCATTTATAATTCAGTTTCTTAGAAGTTGCGGTAAATAACTCTTAAGTCTGACATGGAAACATTGTATCCCTATTTGCTGACAAGGCTGACGATTTAAACCGTAGTTGCAAAAGAAATTGCCTGAATCACTTAAGAATTTAACACATAACTAGTTGGTACCTGTCAAAACATGACGGTTGGATAGTAAATAAATGTACTGGCACACAAATTATACTCAACACATCATTGCCAGATGTTGAAAATCATAATAATGCGCAGAAACAAATTGTGTTTAAACGGCCTCGTGCTTACTGGGTATCTAAAGCCGGATTTAAAAATGTCACTGGGCATGCGCAGAAAGCAGTTTTTTTAATTGTAAATTATCGCTTATTACACAGCGCAAAATGAAAAGTTTCAATCAGGTTTAATCTTATATTTCACAAACATAATTATCATAAAAATAAAAATGGCAGAGAAAGATCTAGAGAGACTCCTCGGAATAAACGTGAATATCCTTAAAACATGTCACTGAGCATGCGCAGAAACAGTGAGTTTCTAAAGACAGATTTAAACATGCCACTGAGCATGCTCAGAAATCAATTTTTTAGTTATAAATTATCGCTAATTAATAGAAATTGCTGTTACAAAAACCTAATTTGACAAATCTACAGATTACAATCTTTCGTTTAAGACCAAAATGAAGTAAATTGATGCAGTAGTTTTCTCTCACGGACTGCCCAAAAAGTCGACTTAGCAACTTAAATATATAGATTAATTATGCTAAAATCTTCTAAATTATCATCTTTTTAATGGCCTCTAATAAGTGCAAAAAAATATTCTTTTACGAATATATACACCTTTGTACTACACTGGAGTGTATACATTTGCGTTTTCCCTGTATTTTGTCATACACTCCTCAAATGATACCGCCTTTGCCAAACCCCGGATCTTTTGATTGCTTAAAATGGGAGCATCGTATAGAAGATCGAACACCACTCTCTGGGTGCCTCTGGGTGGATTTTCCCCCGAGCACCCCATGGGGCGACATGTGATGCGTTCGTACCTTCTAAAAAAGCCTACCACCCCGCGGGAGTATTTTCCGGTCTACAGATTGAAAGTACTCATACCCAGCGTAGACCCGATGGTTGTCAGTGGTGTCTGACGGAATTCAAATCAAGCACCCTTGCCGTGGACAGCTGACGTATTAATAACTGGGTCCCTCGGTTTAGGATGTCTCCAGTCTAATGATTGTCACCAACTAAAGTTTGTATACATAAAATATAACACATTACGTATCTATACAGAGGGTATTTCTGAGTCTGACAATTATTGAGTCATTTAGATATATTCTGAATTAAGGGGATGGTGGACATTAGAAAGCTGTTTTCGAAACTTTTACCTCAGAGATAAGAAATTTTGGAGATATATTCATTAAAGTATAACTATATTAAACACGTTATAAAATGTTATAAATATATTTTTAAAAATTATTATAAATTGACATAAATTTTTTTAAGTGCTCCTTGCGATCCGATATTTAACTTCCCCCATAATTTTGCATTTATATTGCTTATAAATACATTTTGAACAGAGTTATATATTGCTTGTACTCTGAAATTTCGTGAAATTTTTGTACTTTTCAGCATTGAATTTAAACTTTGATAATCTGAATTGTGGCAAAATCTTAAATGAATACATAACTTTTATTTTGATGTATTACAGGAGTCTTTATTATAAATTTTATAAAATTGAGATGCTTCAAAATTATTACTTTGAAATGCTCCTTTCGTCAAAAAGTATGACGCAAGGAGCATTTCAAAGACTTGCAAATCTGGAAATTACTTAATTTGAGAAAAAGCCATTTACATTATGTTTTTTTACCTACTTTTAATACTTGATTTCTCGAAAGACACCAGGTTTTCTTTTTACTTTTCACTACACATTTTCAATGTATTTTATTATAATATTAACATATTTTATAAATGTCAAAAATTGTCTATTTTTGTTCAATTTTTGGTAATTTGAAAGTCCACCATCCTATTAAACATCGACGATTATGATTTATACAAAAATCAAGTTCACAAAATTCGCAGCAGAAAAGTTTTTATACTAAAGTGAAAGGAAATGATACAAATGAAATACGCTGACTGCGGGAAAAATGATACAAAAAAAGAAGTTTAGTTAACTCATAATATATACGTGAAAGAAAAGAACTTGATTAAAATTAATAGAAAACTTTACTGACAATACTTTCTATCCCAGATAAATGTTTTGGAAGTAAATAAGATGAGAAAACAGTTTTCTGTCTCATTTTCCTCTGGCAGAAATAAATTTATGCGGATAAAAATAACAGATTAAAAATTGTTTCCACAAGTGAAAACTGTTTGAAAGAAAAATTAGAAAACTAAAGAACTCAGATTGTTTAAGTATTTGTCTGATATATATAACGTAAAGTTTTTAATTTTAAATGTCTGTAAAACGATTTTTGAATTTACACATTTTGTATGATAACACAGGTCTACAAAAAAATTTTTTTTTCTTGGTGCCTAGGATTTTAGAACCGATTTTAGCTATATTTGTGGCGCTGAATCTAAATATGAAATCGGTTTTTCTCTATCAGCTCTACTTTTTTTAGATACAGTAAAAGCTCGTTTATCCGGACTAACTGGTACCATAGGCAATCCGGGCAATCGAAAATCTGGATAATCCGGGTAATATGGGTAATAAGCAATACAAAATCCTTAACTAAGAAGACTTAATTTGTTTTGTAACAAAATCACATAGTATTGTTTACAAGACATTAAAAAATATAAAAAGAATTTTTCACATTATTTCTTAACAAAGAATTGGTAAGTCTAGTAAAGCTTTCTTAATATCAACAAGAAACATTTTATTATCATAATTTCTTGTACAATCTATGCAGGAACTGTACATTGAATCAAACTAAAAAGCGAATATTAACGTACTTGTAGTTACGTTCTTGCTACCACAGTTAAAGTTATAATCTAATGTGAACATTGAATAAAAATGATGTCTACAAATATGATCCGAATCAACGAGAGCCGGATAAACGAGGTTTTACTGTACATCCTCTTATCTATCAATGTTTATTCTATTCAATATATTCAAATATGGGTGATTTGTCCTCCTGGGAAACTGGAATTCCTGGGAAAAAAATAGGTCTTCCTGAATATTTTTCAGATGATTGGCACCTAATTATTGACAGCTCAAAAGGAAGTTTGAAATGTGTCCTTCTACACAATGGGAACAAATATGGTTCAATACCGATTGTTCACTCAGCGAAAAAGAAAGAAGACCATAGCTTTGGTCTTTGAGAAGATAAAGTATCATAAACATCAATGAGGGATTTGTTTGGACTTAAAAATGGTAAACTTGCTCCTTGGATTGCAAAGTTGCTACATCAAATATCTTGCATCATGTGCTTCTTGGATAGCAGAGACAAAACACACCACTGGGTTAGAAAAGAGTGGCCTAAGAGAGAAAACATGGACAGTAGGGAAAATAATGTCATTAACGACCCCTTAATTGGACGACAGAAAATCATTTTTCCTCCACTGCATCGAGCTGGGCCTAATGAAGTAGTTTGTAAAGGGTCTTGATAAGAACGGATCATGCTTTGCATATATAGGCGAAAAATGCCTAAGTTGAGTACGGAAAAAATTAAAACAGGAATATTTGCCGGCCCACAAATAAGACAAATAAATCATTAAGGATCATGCCTTCGTAAATTTCATGAATGAGGCTGAGCGAAAAGCCTGGATTTCATTTGTTGCAGTTGTCGGAAATTTTCTGGGCAAATGCAAAACTGAAAACTATGCTGAACTGGTAAACGAGATGCTAAACAGTTTGAGATCCCTTCGGTTTAACATGAGCATTAAGGTGCACTATTTTACACAGCCACTTAGACCATTTTCCTGAAAATTTAGGAGACACCAGTGAGGAACAAGGTGAAAAATTTCACCAGGATATTAAAACTATGGTGGACCGCTACCAAGGAAGATGGCATACGCACATGATGGTAGATTATTGCTGGAGTTTAAAAAGGGACTTTTCCAAAATACATTCAAGAATGTCACGGAAAAGAAGGTTCCGAAGTGTTCAGTGACTAGTTGGTTTCATCGATGACTTTTTCCTTTTTCTTGATCTTTGTAATTAGATAAGTACTACTGCAATATTCTCTTTGATTTTTATGCTCCTTTAACATTTTAAAAAATATGATAATTATAAAAAAATTCCGTGTCTAGTTTTTTAAGTTGATCTATGGATTTAGTATAACGTATATTTCACTAAAATGTTATATCTTAGAAATCTGAGCTTCTAGGCAAAAACTAATGGAATATTTAAATTCAGAGCATCAAATTCATATCAAATCAGCTCCAAATACCCCGGCATCAAAAACACTGTTGCCCTGTGTAATGTTATATGATTATAAGATAATAGTTAATTTATATTGACATAAATTGCCTTGCGTATTGAGCCACATATTAAGAAAGGAGACGAAGCTTTGTATACTTTGAAAACTGGTTTGTTATTCCGAAATTTTTATTTCTAAGTGTGGTTTTAAAGCGAAGAAATATAGAAACTTTTCAATATGAATCTAAAATCAGAATGTGTGTTGTTTTAGGTATGGAAAACAAAAAAAATTACAACTGAAGTTTACGTGAGAAATTATGCCATGTATATTACTTTTGGATTCACAAAATCACAGAAATTTCGTGAAAATATAGCTAAACATTTGTGGCAGATAAAAGGGTGAGAAATCGATCTGTAAACAATATTTTCATAACTGTAATAGAGGTTAGTCGTTCCTACTTGATTCATTAAATTCGATTTTACCATCATTTGGCGTTTAATTTTTTTTTTTTACCAAAGAATACTCGCTTAGTATCCTATGACCGACAATATTAGCTTTTATGGAAATTTTGAGGAGATTTTGTTTCCGAAAATAATAGAATTATGAACGGTAGTTATTCCTATATTGGACCGTATAGCTAATCACAAAAACAACAATTTTTATTACTGTTCAGTAGGTATTATACTGTGGGACATTGTTTTTTAACTATACTTTTTGTAATCAGCAGTACTTCATTAGGGTCTGCTAAATTCTTAAAAAGAGATTCAAACCAAAATATAATTAAAAAAAAATAAGGTTTTTCTAGAGACTGTCTAGAAAATCTGTTTTGAAGGAACTGAGAACTGGGAGGTTTCATTTTTGAAATTGAAGATTTTTTCAAAATGAACTTTAAGAAAAAAGGGTTCCTTTTTTTTAACCATACAATCTTCAACTACGCAATATATAGCGTATTTCAAAAGAGTGTACAGACACTGAATGGGAAATACGATAAATTGCGATACATGAAAATCTCCCACTACCGGGAAAAGATTCCTATATCTTTAAGTTTAAACAGAGACAGTTAAAGTTAAATACGACAAAATTCGGCGATTCGAAAGAAGTTCCATCTGTTATCAATATCCATTTTTTTAACCAATTCGGAGGCACTTGCCGTGAAAACATTCGCGTATAATACCCCGCAGTTTTGCTGGCCATTTTATTATGTTGCGCCATATAGGCGAAATAGAATTATCCCCTATGAAGGAATGCCACAAACGGGAGAATTTTAGTGGCGAGACGCCGGGATTCGATCTGAGCACCCTCAGCACCGAAAGTCGGCGCACTGTACCACTAGGCCGCCACAGGCCTTTCAATTTCCACTTATAAAGGTGAAAGGTTATCTGATGTCAATATTGAAGGATATGAGTGTGTTTACTCACTGGAAAAGGAACACCTCTTCCTCCATCACTCAAGCAGATGTTAAAGCAGTGGCCAGGTGTAGATTATCCAACCAGCCCTTAAAGAATCCACTATTTCAGGACTTTAACTGTCCCAAAATAATGGCTTCTACAATAGCTAGACTAAGAACTAATCCCTCTAAGGGTATGAAAATCAGCCTGACGGCACAAGATATTTTATCAACTGGTCCAGAAACCCAGCTTTTTCAGGAAATTATCTTTGACTATCCCGCCATTGTGGCTGCTCTTTCAAGCTTGTTTTGTCACCATAGGAACTTCTATACAGTCCACAGGCGTCTGACTTGGCAGTTGCCGTTATCCAGAATTTTGGTTCAAGATAATACTTTTCCTTCTGCCCTGTTCGTAGACACGACAACAACAAAAACAACAACAATGCCTATCTGAGGTAATTTGAACAGAAACAGTGGCATAATTTCTAGAACTTCTCTAGACGTATGCAACACTTCTAAGACGTATTGCTTCCTGCTTAAGGTCGATTTATATAGGTACGTGAAGTTAACGTAATGGGAACGAGCCTAGACCGAGCATCAGATGCATATGTTTATACAGATACGGGAAGAGAACGTAGCGGGAACATGTTTCTTTAGTTGTGAAAGACTTGTAACGCCATGGTGCGGTTTCATTTTTCAGTTGAAGATTTAGACATTATCACCCTTTTGTTAGAGCAGGAGGAAGAGGAGAGTACTCATAGAACAGAAGGTGGAGAGTGCAATAGAATGAACTGAAGATGGAGTGTGCATCCAGCATGTAAGTTCCGCGAAACACATGGAAAATTAAAACTCTATAAGCAATTAATGTCACAACGCAAGTTTTTTTAATACTTTAGAATGAGCAGATCAACATTTGAATTACTTCTGATCAAAATCAATCCGCTCATTGAAAGCAGTACAGTAACTGGAAGGAACCAATATCTGCGAGGGAATGTTTAGCAGTTTGCCTCGGGTAAGAATAAAGAAATTTATAATAATTTTTATACAAATTTATTTTGAACAGTTTTCTACAAAATTGTACTTTATAAGAATTTTTTTATTCAAACATAAACAACAGTATGAAAATTATATCTTGAATAGCCAATTTTTACCTTCTGCCATGAGGGAGAGAAGGCCGAGCAGTGAACGACTTCCGGTACCGAATAGTTTGCGCCGATTCTCGGACGGGAATAGTCCGAGAATCGGACGTGTCACGGCGCAGTATAAACAGTTCCATTGAAAAGCAGGGAGTTAAATGATTACGACGACTCGTAGCGCGCTCGGTCCGTTCTCGTTACGTTCCCTTTACGTGCCTATATAAATCGACCCTTGAAATCCAGCTTGAAAAATAGGTCCGGTTCTGTCCTCCAGCGGGCGACCTTGAGAACGCGACAGATAGTCCTCCACCAGCGTGAAAAACAGCTGCGTGTGGCCACGCGTACGTTACAGCAGCTTATCTATATTTTGCGGCTTGTTTTAAAGCTGCGTTTCTACGTAAAAAAACGCTCGTGTGGCCGTAGCCTTAAATGTATTTCAAGTCGGGAAATTACCTGAAATAGTCGCAGTTATAATTTAAAAATTTGTCAAAAACAGGTCATATGTTCGTAACTTATTTCTCAGGGAAAAGAAAAGAAAGCTAAGGTTATTCAAACTCATTGTTTAAATGTAAAAGTTTAGCCCTAAAAAATATAATAAAATGACACAAATAAAATTCAGACTGACAGTTTATATCTATATATACAGGGTGTTGCCGAATTCGACCGACAAATTCATAGAGGTGATAGTAGGCATCAAGACGAGCAGTAATCACCTAGGAATGTATGACCGGAAACGCAAACCTAACGCTGGAGGGTGCTGTTTACTTAATCGGACCATACCTCTTACCAACCCCACTGGATGGCCGGAAACATCGCATTTTTCTGGAAGAGGTAGAAAACTTAGAAACAAAACAGAATCATATAGGAATGTATTTTTTGCAACGGTGCTTCAGTGATCCATTAATCAGCCCTTAACGTATTTAATTAAGTTTATTTCACACCTATATACATATCTACAAAGTTTAATACACTGAGGGTATTAATTATTAGGCAACCCCAATCCTTACACAACCTACATATCCATTCGCCTGCCACAGACTGGCGGAAACACGAAAAATATTCATATCGTGCGGTGCTCACACAGCACCCTCTAGCCGACAAAGGGAGAAATCCGCAACATGTATGACCAGAAACGCAAACCTGGCGAACTAGAGGATAAACAATGACTTTTCATTCCGTCAGGTTTCCGCTTCCGGTCATACATTCCCATGTTATTATTGCTCGTCTGGATGCCTACTATCACCCCTCTGAATTTGTCGGTCGAATTCGGCAACTTGCATATTTTTAAAAACAGATAAATAGGACTAAAATCATGAAGCCCCCCCCCAAAAAAAAACCGAATTCTAAAAAATACAATAAACTAACACAAATACAATCCAGGGGACTAAATCTCAAAGTTGTTGTGTAATTTTAAAATAAATAAATGAATTTATTAATGCTTTAATAACAAACATAAACACTTAAAGATACCATAAAATAAAACACAAGCAAACCAGACTGACAACTCATAAATATAATATATTGACACAAATTCAATCTAGGAATACATCAGTCAAGTACTGTGTATTTCGCAGTAGCAGAAAAATATTACTAAAGTTAGATGAAAAATGTGACCTTTTAGAAATACTCAGAATAAATGAACACTGAACTATACGGGTTGATAGATTATACACGCATTTCGTGATTCAATTCACCAAAAACCACCTGGCTTACAAAATACAAAAACATAATACATATCTGATACGGAGCTCAGATACTTGAATCTTCTTTCAAAACAATAACAAGAAAACTCTGAGGATATATTTGAAACAATCCATCCGAAGCCTTTAAATTGCATATGAATAACAGAAAAAGTTATATATTTGACAAATATTTCCCCAGATTTAAAAAAAGCGCCAAATTGTTACACTTTTAATAAAAAAACGTAAACCAATAAAATAACAACAACATAACATATACATTATCCAGTGTTTAAATACTTAAATCTTGTTTCGCAATAACAAGAAAAAAAATCACTGGCTATCATACTTAAAACATTTCACACGAGTTCTTAAAAATACATTTAAATAATACAAATGCAATCCATATTTAATATATTTGCAAGCGTATTTCTCTAAAGCATAAAAAACAGTCACCAAAATGTCACATTTTTAGCAAAACACATAAACTCTCAAAAACAATGACACATACACAATCAAAAGTGACACTTCATATACTTTCTGCGTGTTTTGCAATAGCAGAAAAAACATTTCCCCAAATTTAAAAAAAATCTCTAAAATGCTACACTTTTAATAAAAAACATAAACCCTTAAAACAGATTAACATAACTCATATTATCCAGTGTTCAAATAATTGAATTTAGTTTCGCAGTAACAAGACAAAAATCCCTGACAATCATACTTAAAATAATCCACACGAGTTCTTAATGCATTTATATAATACAAATGCAATCCAGATTTAATATAATTGCAGGCGTATTTCTCTTAAACATAAAAAAAAAATCATTAAAATGTCACACTTTTAGCAAAATACATAAACCCTTAAAAATATAATGAAATAACACATACGCAATCATATACTTTCTGCGTATTTCGCAATAGCAAATAATATATTTGCCCCAATTTTAAAACAAATATCACTAAAATGCTACACTTTTAATAAAAAACACAAACCCTTAAAACAGATTAGCATAAATCATACATTATCCAGTATTTAAATACTTAAATTTAGTTTCGCAGCAACAAGAAAAAAAATCTCTGACGATCATACTTTAAACAATCCACACGAGTTCTTAATTCATTTAAATAACACAAATTCAGTCCAGGTTTAATATATTTCCAGGCTTATTTCTCTAAAACAAGAAAATCACCAAAATGTCACACTTTTAGCAAAACACATAAACTCTCAAAAATACAAGGAAATAACACATACTCAATCAGAAGTGACACTTCATATACTTTCTCCGTATTCCGCAATAGCAGAAAAATTATTTTCCCCGAATTTAAAAAAAAATATCACTAAAATTCTACACTTTTAATAAAAATCACAAACCCTAAAAACAGATTAACATAACTGATACATTATCCGGTGTTTGAAGACTTGAATTTAGTTTCGCAGCAACAAGAAAATAAATCTCTGACGATTATACTTAAAACAATCCACACGAGTTCTTAATGCACTTAAATAATATAAATGCAATCCAGGTTTAATATATTTCCAGGCGTATTTCTCTAAAATAAAAAAAATCACCAAAATGTCACACTTTCATCAAAACACGCAAATCCTTAAAAATACAATGAAATAACACATACGCAATCAGAAGTGACACTTCATATACTTTCTGCGTGTTTCGCAATAGCAAGAAAAAAAAGGAAATCACTAAAAACTCCTGCCTTAAGCGAAAAACACGAGCCCTTAAAAATACACTAAATAAAATAACACAAATGCAATCCGGAGTGACTGGAGGAGAAAAATTTCAGTTGAGAATCATCCCGCTGAATCAGAAATATGCTTCGAAGAAGAGGCGGAAACTGCGATAAAAAAATTTCGATTTTTTTCTTTTTCGCTAAGAAAGCTTCCAATGGCAAATAAATTTCAGGCAGGCTCAGCGAGACGAGAAAATCACTCTCGTGTCCCATTTTCTGTTTCAAGAGATTATCTTATTTAGAAAAAAAAGGAAGACGCTAGACGAAAAATTATTTCAAGAAGTGAAAACTATTTAAGGGAAAAATTTGAACCTACACAACTCGGATTAATGTGTGCGAAATTTAGACCATTTGTTTGGAAGTAAAGGAGAGAATTGGCGAATTAGGACTTTTTAAAGTTTTAGTAAATTTTCTAGTTGCGTGAATTAGTTTTTTTTCATATACTTCTACGATCGAAGCGCCATCATATTTAAAAGTAGGTCAATTTCGATTGTACTTCTTCCTTGTTTTCTGCGAAAGAGATTCGCTTTCGTGTGCGAAGACTTAAATATGTGTACACACACACACACACACACACACACACACACACACACACACACACACACACACACAAACACACACACACACACACAAACAAACACACACACACACACACACACACATATATATATATATATATATATATATATATACGTGCGTGTGTGTGTGTGTGTTGATTTCAGAAACTGATTAAAGTATCTGGGATAGTTCCTATGCTTTTACTTTTTTTACCTAGCTGAGTGTATTCAAATTTTCCTTTTTCTGTTATGAACCAATCACGTCAAAGCTTTGTCGTATATAAATCCGATCTGAAATGAGTGTTTTGTTGAATTTGTTATTTTTTGTTATCATGTTTTAGTCCATATTCTTTCTACTGTACTGTGAAAAGTATCAAGTAGAGATGTATCTCAATTTTGTTCCTGTTATTTTAAAAGCTATAAATGTTTAATACGCTTCCTAAATTACTGCCCTACTCTTCAGCATTATAACAGTGTATATATGTATGCGGGGAACGGTTTTGTTTTGTGATCCATGATTAAAATTTACCAGACTGACAGCGAATAAATCTCCCTTATATGTGATAATGATCACATCATGACACAGTTTATTTCAAGTCCAATCTCTTTTATCTTCCATTACTTCCGGTGAATCTTTGTAATTTCTCTCTCTCTTAATCCCTACTTCAATTTCTCACGGTCATTTTTGTTTCCATAGATTGTTGAAAAATAAAGTTTCAAACCCGTGTTTTGTAGGATACATTACTCTCAGTTGATGAAAGTTCTTTATTAAATAGGAAATACATACATCTCTCATCGTACAGGTAACCTTAGCCTTAAGTTCCGGACTTCTTATAAAAAACTTAGCAAGGCATAACGGCGCAGGGAAGGAAATTCTAAAAGGTTCATTTCTCTTAATTTTTGCTGATAACTGTGTAAGGTATACACAAGATTCGATTCACAAGAATCGAACTTTTGAGTGAATTAAAGAAGCTGCTTCAGATATGCTAATTTTGGCATACGCGCTTAGTATAAATACCACGCAGCGTCATTAATGAAAAAGGAGGAGTTGTTGTTAAGGTTGAAAAGGTGTTATCCTGCTCTAGTCCTTAACGGGCTAGAAGTTTACGTGGCAGTACTGCTGGTTTGACTTACTGTTCGTGAGTATAAAAATATATTGTCCTTAAAAGCTGTATTTACATTCCGTACAAGTAGTACGCATGCTTATTGCTGTAAAAGCCAATTATATGTGCAGCGAATTCAATAAACATTATTTCATGTATAAACTGTGTTTGTATATAATTCAAATAGAGTGCTACTTCAAATTATATACACCCAAGTCTGGGTAGAAGTGAGCATAGATTCTCTATACTGGCGCCCGAAAAATATATATACCCTGGTAGTTAGCGTTACATTTGTAACGAACAACATAATTGAAATTAAAAACTGTGTACTGTGTACTTATATTGATAAAATTGTTGCAAGTACTTATATACTATTTAAAAAATGAGTGTTGTAGAACAAAATCCTGCTGGAAATTTTCCTCGGGTAATTATGGTTCAGCATTTTGCGCCATTCGAAGCCACCTTCAATGGCGGCCCCTCAAGCCAATTCCTAAAGAAAATTGAGCATTACTTTCAGCAACAATGCACCCCAGAGGGGGATAAACTTAAAATTGCTCTAGCCGCTTTAAGAGGTAGTGCATATCAGTGGTACACGTGTATGAAAAGCAGTAATCTGATTTTTGACTATTTGTCATTCAAGCAACAGTTTCTTAGTGTTTTTCCAAAGACCTTTAATCAAAGTGAAATTGAAGCGGAAATTTATTCGCTAAGGCAACGTGAAGGTCAGTCTGCATTAGATTTTGCTATGGAAAAGATTTCCAAGTGTGAGGAATATTTAGAGGGAATGACGGAAGCGATAATCTTAAAAATAGTTATCCAACGTTTGAAGCCAAGTGTTCAAGATTTTTTAGATAATCAAACAATTACAAGCAAGGTTACCCTCCTTCAAGCTTTAGCTAAATATGACAATAGACATTTCTTCGCTACCCCTCACCGTCATTCAGGTACGAGAAGTTTTATACAGCCGCGCCAAAATTTTTCGCGAGTTTCAAACCAGCAGCGTAAGCAGTACCGCAGGCAAAATAATAGAAGCGCACGGCGTGATAATGAAATTAGTGCACTTAAAGAAAATATGCAAGCACCTTACTTGCACTGGCAAGTTGATTCACATGATATGGTTCAACCTGTTGAAACTGTTTGGTCAAATGTATTATTTTGTCCGAGCAGTAATCATTATTTTGAGAATAGTGAAAGTCAGGGTATTTTTGTGGCTTATAAAGAAAGTGAGTCTAGCTGGAATGATGAGGTAATTCCAGTACAAATTTCTGAAAATAGGGCCGATACTAATGCTAGTGGTTTAGAAAATAAATCATCGGACACTTCTTTTAATGCTATACCTGATATTATTAATGCTATACCTGATATTATTGATGCTATACCTGATATTTTAGATGATATTCACACATCTGTTAATGAAGGAAATTTAGTAGATGACGAAGTATGCGTTACGGCAGTTAGTGAATACTTATTAGTTGACGACAATAAAAATTCTTTAAACGATAGTAGGAACTCGCTAGGTAATGATGATATTATTTCAAGTTTCCATCCGAATGAGGATGCTGTAGGCCAGGTTGATAATATGGTTTTAAATAAAGTACATGAAAACCAGACTGAGAATCAGGATGAAAAGTTGACACAGAGTTATACTGTAGGTAGTTTAGCTGATGCTTCGGAAGTTATAGAGAAAGTTTGCAATAAAACGCACGAGTACGAAAAGCTTAATCTTCCTAAAACTGAAGCAGTGTTAACGAATATAAATGATAACGATTCTGATGTCGCAAGTTTCAAAGAAACTTTTTCGTCAAAAGAGGATAAAACTAAAGTTAAGGGGGATAAAAAACGTGAAAAAGAGCCTTCAGGTTCCAGCATTAAAACTGCAAATACTGAAGTAATTAAGGCGGTAAACAAGAAGTCGTATAAGCACAAATACGAAAAGCAGAGTCAGGTTGTTGAAACAATAGAATCTGCATTAAAATCTAATGCCTATACTCTAAAAGGTACGGAGAAAAGTAAAGTGTGCACTACAAAAACTCCATCAAAGGAGGAATGCGTCGCTGATAAGGTACACAAGGTTATAAAAAGGAAGAATGACAATTTTAAAGCTCCTTTGCATAAGTACAGGGAACGCAAGATATCAGCCGCCCAGCAAGGTTGGCCTCCTCCCAAGAGACCTCCTGTCCATCGTCAAGCCGGACCAGCGCCTCAGGACCAACGACCTGCTGCACGAAGGATGCCCACACGGTCAACGAACCCCTTTACTAGGACTGCGACCATCAAGAGAGGTTCAGCGGATTGGACAAACTGGTGCAGTGAAGTTGCTGCATTCATGAGGAACAAGTCTTGTATCAACTTTCTTATTCTAACTCCCACCCTTTAATAAAATCGAACCAAATTGGTTTGAAGTTCCCCAGTGTATATACTGTGTAAACATTTTGAGGGGAAGTGGTGAGGCACTGAAAAAAAACGGTATACTGTTTTATAAATTTTTGAAGGGGACATGTAGTGAAAAAAAATACATACTAACTACAGATAACAAACAACTAACATACTAACTTCGCAAATCATAACACATGTACATTATAAATTGGGGGAGAGCAGATACAGTCAAGAAATGTCATGCCGTGCAATTGTGTTGTCACTTTTAATTAAAATAGATATTTTAGGGCGCAGTTGGCCAGCCCAGTATCCGCAACTCTGCAAATCCACTGTGTAATGGTGTCACCTGGACCCTTCGGGGTTAGTTTTGTAAAATGGTAGTGGCGTTTTTCCCCCACACAACGTGTGGAAGGTTTTTTGGCTTTGCCACCCATTATGTAAAAAGTCAGACCAGCACGCGTTTTCAATTAGTTAACTGAAGCCGTTCAGACCTCAGTTACCTAATTTTTTTTTCGAGGGAGGCCAGTGTAAGGTATACACAAGATTCGATTCACAAGAATCGAACTTTTGAGTGAATTAAAGAAGCTGCTTCAGATATGCTAATTTTGGCATACGCGCTTAGTATAAATACCACGCAGCGTCATTAATGAAAAAGGAGGAGTTGTTGTTAAGGTTGAAAAGGTGTTATCCTGCTCTAGTCCTTAACGGGCTAGAAGTTTACGTGGCAGTACTGCTGGTTTGACTTACTGTTCGTGAGTATAAAAATATATTGTCCTTAAAAGCTGTATTTACATTCCGTACAAGTAGTACGCATGCTTATTGCTGTAAAAGCCAATTATATGTGCAGCGAATTCAATAAACATTATTTCATGTATAAACTGTGTTTGTATATAATTCAAATAGAGTGCTACTTCAAATTATATACACCCAAGTCTGGGTAGAAGTGAGCATAGATTCTCTATAACTGACACAGCGCAGTCATCCAGCCAACTTTGGAAGAAACCATCGTCTATCACAAAATGTGGTAAAAATTTTAGAGCGCAAGAAGATGACAAAATGTATAAAGCGGTAAAGTATACATAAGGTAAATGCGTAAGGTAAATCCCTTATTACCTGTATATTATTTATACTTAGATCATTTTATTAAAATTTAAAAATAAACTACATTCACAGAAGGGCATTTCAAGAGCGTAATACACCCAGCAGCAATTTAGTAAGCTACAAGTCCCTGCCTTTATAAAAAAACATTGAAGGCTGACTTGCTAAGCAACATTTGTTCCTCTATCAACTGGCTTTCAGTGGGCCATAGGTAGCCTATTGGTAGTGCGTCTGCTTTCGGTAGAGGGTGCTCGGATCGAATCCGGACAAGCGTCGATAAATACCTTCGTGTCTACGCCGGATATGGGCACGTTAATTCCGTAGACCGGAAAGTCCTTCTATGAGATCAGTCTATGGGAAAAGTACGATCCCACCAAGATGTCGCCCCTGGGGTTGCTCGGTAAAAATTATAGTGGCACCTAGCCAAGACGGACTCCTAACCTTGTGGTGCTATTTAATATATATATATACATATATATATATATATATATATATATGTGTGTGTGTGTGTGTGTGTGTGTGTATATATATATATATATATATATATATAAGGTTAACCGAATCATTGTATTGCACATTGATAATAGTTATGTTATTCTTAAGCAATGCTGGTTGAAAAGTAAATACACATTCATGCTAACTACTTTTCAAATGCGCGCGTTTTAATGAAGCTTTGTAATGAACGCGAAACCTGGGCTGCAGTTCCACAATTGAGATTTATGTGTTCGTTTTGAGGACTCAGAAATGCGTAAAACAGTACTTTGGAATGTCCGTATGAAGAGAATACAGTGTCCATTTTAATTAATTACGGTATCTATTATATTTACACGGTGAACCACCCATTATCAACTGAGACAGCGACTACACTGCCCCTCCTAATTACGATTTTCCGTTTTCATTCAGGATTTCCATTCCAACGAAAGATTGCAATCTGTGCATGCATTTTGGTTACGAAACAGAAGCAATCGCACGTAGAATTTAAACGAGATATAAAACCCACATGAATCTGGACGATTGTCTGAAAATGAATAATTATATAATATATATATATATATATATATATATATATATATATATATATATATATATATATATATATATAGTAACCACCGCTTCTAGTGATCAGTGGTTATAACAATCAACCGTTTATAAGAATCAATATCGCAAAACAAAAGCAAATGTATTATTTCCATGTTAAAATTTTCGCTTTAAAGAATCAATCCACCGGTTTAAAGAATCGGCTTACACTCTTCACTTCCCTTCCATTTTTCCAATAAAGTCACTTAAACCCTCAAAAGGCACGAAGTTCTTTATTTTTTTAAAGAAAGACTGATAATATGGGATGAAATACAGTCGTAAAATGCATCCCTTTCTTTGTTAGACATAATAAAATAGTTCCCCCTTAAATGCTTTAGCTAAATACTGTCCTATTAGCTTGACCCAGTAGCATCTTACCCGTCCGGGTCCGATTTCACTTTTCTCCACTGACAAAGCCAATGACTCTTTTTTTCCCACCTCTCATTTTCTGGTTGTGGCTTCCTGGACCCTGAAACACATAAATCTTTGGCGAAGTGTCCACTATCACTTAGGCAAACGTGACATTAGTAGATTCAGCACGTTGTCAAACCGTGAAACATAAGCTAGAAGGTGAATCTTCGTCTGATACTATTGATATTGAAAGAGGTATAAACAGCCTCCTGAAAACTTCATTAAGTTAAACTACCTTAGAAAACTTTTTCTTGCACCCTTCCTGTAATTGAAATGTTAAAACTGTTTAGCAGGAATATTGTTACAAATACTCGACTTTTTTCTTCTCTTACTATATGTGTATCTACTGATAGGTCTAGAAATTAAGTTGTATTTTTAAAATTATAAAAAAATAAGTTTAATAAAAGAAAATTAAAGTAAATTAAAGCGTATTTTATAGCAAATTATCTCATATATGTATATATATATACGTGCTTGTGTGTGTGGGCCTGTCCAAAAACCTAAATTTCGGCTATAAGAATCAACCGCTTATAAGAATCAAAAACAGTAATAACAAACGTGATTCTTATAAGCGGAAATCACTGTATCTATCTATCTATATATATATATATATATATATATATATATATATATATATATATATATATATATATATATATATAAATATATATATATATATATATATATATATTATCGTGTCGTTGCCGATAACAGCGAAAATCTCAGATGGAAAAATATAAGTGATACCCGACATATTTAAACAGAGGCACGATTTAAAATTAAAATTAAGTTCCTTTATTTGAACTATGATGTATACAATTTTATACAGTAGCAGTTAAGCTATTAACGGTACATAAAGACCGCCAGGCATGAATGCGACTAGCCCCTGGTCTACAAATAAGAAATCTCAGCCTCTCTGACTGAGCCTGTGCGTCTCTGGCCTGCGATAGTCGTTCTTCTTCCGCAGCCCCCAGAGTTCTCCTTTTTATCCTCCCTTATTTTCCGGAAGAATCTGGGATATTCTGTTTCTCGAATTTTCCGGAAGAGTGATGAGGCTCAGCCACCTGGCCGGTTGGCGGGAAACGTCCTCTCGCAAGGTCGGCAGTTTTCATCAACGAGGAAGTCTGAAATTAGAGCCTGTGGCAACACCTGGTCCGCAATCTTGGCTCCGGTGTCACGGAGTAGCATCCACTTCTCCAATTATCCACACATATGGGGCGCGGTAGCCCGGAGTTGGCAAGAGCAGCGGGCCAGTTATCTGAACGTCCCTGGTTCGATGCTCGTCGCTGCAAATCTACCGCCGTGTTCACTAATGGTGGCCGGAGCACGTAAAATAGGGCATGGCTACAATATCATCCATGTTCTCAAATCTACCTCTGGAGGTACGGGGTCAAGTGTTCCGGTCTCGTCACTTGACTCGGTTCAAAATTACGGGACCGGTCATTTAGCCAAGTCGGACTCCGACCCTTTTGGTACTATTAAAAATCGAAGCCGCACCTTCATCGCCCATAGCCTTTGGGACTTGACCTGATGTTACATGTCGGTCAAGGGGCATAAGCAACAACAACAACATTCGCGCATACGGCCAACCCCACTTAACTATTCCCAGCAAGGGAATGTCGACTTTAGTGTAAGTGAAACCTTCCTGTCGTAAATTGGTCCGATTGGGACTCTGAAAGGATAAGCAGGGGACCACACACATATATGTAGGTAGGAAAAGACATTAGAGTTCCCCCACGACACTATAATACACTGAAGTTTCACTGAATTAGGGATACCTACCTAGTAACGAGTTGGGCCTCCTCTGGCCTTGATAACGGCTGCCACACGACGAGGCATAGATTCAACAAGTTTCTGGAAACGTTCCACGGGAATGGCTTGCCAAATATTGGCTAAAGCTGTCCATAATTCAGTAAGGTTCTTTGGTGCTGTGTGATGGCCTTTCACGCCTTGTTCCAAAACATCCCCAATATGCTCAATAGAATTTAAGTCTGGGCTTCTAGGTGGCCAATTCATGACAGAGAAGTCAGAGGAATGCTCATCCAACCAGCCAGTAGCCAACCGGGACTTGTGAGAGGTACAGTTGTCTTGCTGGAAAACTCCATTACCGTGCGGATAACAGAACAGCATAAACGGATGGAGGTGATCACCCAGCAACTCTACGTACCGAATTGTATTGAGGGAGGTTGGTACACGCACCAAAGATCCCAAACTGTGCCACGAAAAAGCACCCCAGACCATCATTGAGCCACCATGTCCTTGTACAGTTCCAGCCAGGCATGCAGGATCCATGACTTCCTGAGCCTGACGCCATATTCTCAGCCTCCCGTCGGCGTTAAGTAGTCGGAATCGAGACTCATCACTCCATGCTACTCGTTTCCAGTCCTCTACACTCCAGTCTCTGTGCTCTCTTGCCCAGGCAAGACGTGCAGCCCGATGGCGAGTATAGAGCAATGGTACTCTCGTAGGTCGACGGCCACCGAAACCCATACGGTGAAGCGAGCGTTGCACAGTCCATTTACTGACTGTACGACTGGCACTGTCATTAAACTGGGTGGTAATTTGATCTAATGTTTGGCTTCACTGGCTACGTACAATACGCCTGAGCCGTCTCTCACCACGCACTGTCAAGGCTAATTGTCCTTTGCAGTTTGCCCGATCGCTAGTTTTTTTTCCACCATCCATGTATTCTTGGTATACTCTTGACACTGTCGACCTTGAAAATCCTAGCTGTCTGACGATTTCTGAAATTGAATGCCCCATGCGTCTCGCACCTACGACTTGTCCGCGATCGAAGGCGTCTAAATGAGGCAGTTTACCCATACTAGCAATTCCATCAAGTAATTCAGAACAACCACAGTACGCGCTATATATGCAGTTACCACAGCGCCCTCACTTGCGCATACATGATGCGCAGCGCTACACAATTTGCATAGGCTTTGCTATCCCTAATTCAGTGGCACTTCAGTGTATATATAAAACAGCCCTTAAAAAAGAGTATCAATATACCCACAATGTCCCTTGCTTTTCAATAGTACTCCCATACAGTTTTCGCCGAGAAAGCTCAACAGTGGGGAAGGTGAGACCTGTCCATCATCTCTTGAAGGTCACATAGTTTGCAGTCGGGGTCATCTTCACAGGAAAGCTTGGACACAGTACCAAAAGCGAAAGACCACTAAGAGCCTAATCACAAAGAATCCGTCAGCGTAAGCGCGAAATTTTTTAACCAATTATATACAAATCGTTGACCTATTTAAACAATCAGCGCCAACGGAATCTTTAACGCTGACTCTAACGGATTCTATGTGAACATGCCCTTAGTCGCCGAAGCGTGGTTCAGATTGTGCCACGAGAAGGCGGGTCAATCGGTGCACCTCATACACACACACACACACACACACGCACACACATACATATGTGTGTGTGCATTGGTATGCATATGTATGTTACGTTCAAAGTCCGAAGTCTGGCCGATTCGAGAAATGGCTGGCCATTTCTACCATTGGCCAAGTGATTTGGCCAATGACCGAATATGAAGTGAAGACCGAAATAATCAAGAATTGACAACTACTTCGAGCTTTGGCCGACCAATTTGTAATACGCACGACGATCGAGTTACAGTTTGTGAATTGCCCAAGAAAAATTGTCTTTATCTCTTCGATTTGGAAGAGATTTTTCTCTACTTTGACTAAACTACAAAGATTTTTAGTATGGTAATAATATGATTTAAAACTAGTATGATCATCTCTCGTAACTGCTTGATCCAGCTTCGTAAAACTTCTAGTTTTTCTACTTCTAGCTTACGGACACTTTTTTCTTGGACTATTCACGAACCGGCAATTGATTGTCGCTGACGCATCGCGAAAGTCGAAAGGAGTTGTACATTCTCGATTATTTCGGGCTTTTGCCAATTCACTTAGCCAATGCCAGAAGTGGGCAGCGAACTCGTGAAATGGTCAGACTTCGGACATCAGTTGTTTACAATATATATGTATTTATATATCAGCTTTCTAAAGGATACTTTTCAAATTATGGATTACATTTGTTTATTTAGCTTTAGGAAAAAATATTGTCAATATTCTAAGTTAGAGAGCAATGTTATACATCACTGCAGCCACGCAATTATCTACAATTGACGATGAATTTGGCTAATGGTATAGTTTTCCACGAGTAACTTATTTTATCTATTTAAGAAAATACAAAGAATATTGTTGCTGATTTATTTCTGTCTGACTGACATTAGGTTCAGGTAATCATAAAAATATATTAATATCGTCTAGAAAGGTTGAATACACTTACTTTGATAGAGCAGGAATTTTAACTAAATAATGGAATAAACATTTCAATTCATCTGAATGAATAACCATTGTTTTAAAGTCAACGTTTTGTTTGTATTCTACAAAAGAAACATATTCAAATTTTCTCTATTATACCCCTACCAATATATTGTTAATTTTGTATCTTTTTCTATTAGAGAGGCCTTTGACGTATTTAAAAATTGGATAATTTTTCGAAACAAATAAAGCATTTGTTGCGTTGTATAAACATTGTAAACCTGACAGTTTTACATAACATTGCACAATCATAATTAATATTTTAATATTTATGAATTCCATGACAGTAACAACAGTTCATGATATTTAATTACGCTAAGACAAAAGACGCAACTGTATATTTATTTATGAAGAGAAAACGAACTGCATTACAGATACAACATTTGTATCCTTAATATACCGGATGATAGAGATTTTAAGAATTATTCAGAACAAAAGATCTGAACTATTTATTGTGGGATTTAAAGCTAAACAAGGCCACACGGTACCCATTTTGACACATACTATAAATAGGTTTATGAAGAAATAAAGCTAATTTCAAAATACGTAGCTCTTAACTGAAGGATAATTTTATTAAATATATTTAGAACAATAGTTGTTTCTCGAGAACTCAAGAATCGTAATTAATTAGCTATTCATCATTTTGAAAATTAACATGTTTGAGTTCGGTGGAATTACTTTTGATTAAAACAATTTTGGTTAATTTTTCGATTCTTATGAATATATATATATATATATATATATATATATATATATATATATATATATATATATATATATAAAATCCCATTCGACCTGACGGATTTGATTTCATTAAGCGGCTGATTTTAAAAACCGGCGATTCATTTAAAATGATTTTTATGTTTCCTACGTACTAGAATTAGCTTCATAAATAAAAGTGAAAAAGAAATGAAAAGACACTTAAATTTAACACAGTATACGATTCCTGTATTTAATAGTTTGATTATAATTTTTAAAATACTGACTAATTGTGGTTTGTTTCGAAGAATCTCTAATCAAATGTTCAATAATGTTTGAAAATGCTTAAGGGGACAGTGGACCTTCAAACCTAACTTTTTTGCTTAAAATGGATTTGCTTGAAATTTGAATATGTGATTAGTACCATAGATATGTAAAAGTGGTTAAAATTGAATGACGAAATATTAATAATTTATGAATTATAAATTATTAATTATATCAAAAATTGATCTAATTAAAAATGTTCCATGTGCATTTCTTTTGCGTGTAATATGGTAATTTTTATTTACAGGATACCTTATATAACTAACAATGAAACTTATTGCTTATTTTCAGCATTCATTAAAAATATAAAGAGAAAAAAATAATAATAATGAAAACACCCTTTTTATTACGAAAAATACCTATAGATCATATTTTCAAGTACAAAATTTAGAAATTCTGAGCTACGAAGCATAATTATTTTCAATAAGATTCATTTGATATACAGTTAAGTATATGAAGCTTAAATTTCATAGCAATACGATAATTAGAAATGCACCCGGAGGAGTTTTAATATTCGTATGACATGAAAATTTTTATTTTGAGAAAAACACATTTAAAGTTATTGCTATTAGTAACCACATAATATCTAAATTACATACAAATGCCTATAACTAGGAAAGTAATCACAGAAATTAAAAATTCTTTTTGCAACACATTCCTACTCGTCCGTAGTTTCACAATTCAATAAAATAAAAAAGTCGAATTTTTGGACAAATTTCACAATTTTAAAAGTCCACTGTCCCCTTAAAATTGACCATAATATTCTTTATCTCCGCCTCTTTTCTCCAATGTTCGAAGTAAAACATCCAACGCTCGTCGGGCTTCAGTTTCAGTTGGTGGTGGTGGTTGGGGGGGGGGGTTCATTTTTCTCGCCATCTTTGGATTCTGAATCAATGTCACTAGAACAAGCATCTTTTGATTTTACAATTTCTTGTACAATATCAGTAATTTGTCAAGTCATTGTTGAGTCAGATTTCCTAACTGACGTTTGCAAATCATCGTCGAGGGAAATGTATTTCAAGAAATCTTCATTCGGTTCATCTTCCTCAACTGAAATTTCCCCCTCTGTATAAGAATTTTGTATGCTGAAGCCACAAGATTTAAAACAGTTAGAAATCGTCGTTGATGTAACAGTTTCCCAAAAACTTTGAATGATATGCATTGCATCCAAGAGGCCGGCTGACTTTGGAAACTTGTTTATAGAGTCTGAATTAGAAGAATCAATTTGTTTGACGATTCTTTCAACAAGTGCCTTTCTATAATGAAATTTAAATTATCGTCTGATCCCTTGAGCCGGAGGTTGAATGATGCTTGTGGTAATTGGGGGAAGGAAAACTAGTTTAATATGTTTTAATTTAAAATCATTTAGTTGAGAGGAACAATTCTTCCTCAAAAGCACGATTATTTTAGTTTTTTAATTGTTTGTCCTATTTAAGGTTAAAGTCTGGATATATAGCTGTGGTCATCCATGAGTTTCTAGTGTGTGCATAATTGACTGGAAAGTTCTTAATATGCTTAAAGAGGGTTTTTACTGGAAAAAATCCTCAAAGGCATTTTCTTTACAGTTCCTGTCATGTTGTATGTTAAGGGGACAATGGACCTTCAAACTCGAATTTTTTAATTTTCAATTTTTCAACTCTATATACAAAGGGAAAATAATTAATTTTCTTTTTTTACTACATTGAAAACCTTTAGAATTCAAAATAAGGAATTTATTGCAGAATAATGACTGTTTTTCAAATTTTTTTTCAAAAGTGCTAACGTTTTTCAAAATGCTCTATGCGCATTCTATATTAATTAAAGTCTTCAAATTTTTTATAAGTTTATCATATGTATATAAATACAAATGTGCATTTAATTTTTTATAGGTGCATTTAATTTTTTTATTTAGTCTTAAATAATTTTTTCTACTCTGCCTGTTATTTTTTATGATTTTACTTTAGTTTATGGTCTATAAATATGAAAAATGTGTGTGATTTCAAAGAACTGTGCACAGTTTTGCGACAAGCACTTCAATTAACAATTCTAAGAAATTTGGAAGATATCAGAAGAAAATGAATGCGTATTTAGCCTTTTGAAAAAATCTACCAATTTTGAAAATATTTTTTGATACACTGTGACGTATTAATGATCGAGGTAGCGATCAACTAATGTTACAGCCAAGGAATTTAAAAGAGTTACTTTATTAAAAAAATAGTTGAAGAAAAATTGATGAGTGATGCACCGTAAATAGGCTACAGGAACATTGGAGAGTTATATAGACTCTGAGTCCTTTAGGATGAGCTGTGAGAGGAGTTAGCTCACTTCTCACATTGATATCGAGTCCGGCAGGGCCCTCGATTACTCTATCGGCAGAGCGGATGACTGCGAGGTAAGCCTCTATAACTAGGACGGTCGGGACAGATATCTCGTCTTGAGATACCTTTAAAAAATAGCAAACCAAACTTCCTAACTGAAGACGAAAAATCTCGTCTTCAGGTTAAGACCGCTGACTTCACAAGTCCGCGTTATAGCTATCTCGACCCAGGGACGGTCGGAGTAGTCTCTCTCCTCAGCAGATAGCTAACTAACTGTCTTTAGCTCCCTCGTCTAACTTTGGCGCTTCATCCGTAGAACTCGTTTCTCATTGGCTCTTCTAACGGTGATATCATTTTTGAGTCTTTTTATTTGCTGAACCGCAAGCTGTGATTCTTGAAAATTCCCGGTCTTGGGGTGGTTTTGCGTCATCAATCTGGCGGGTCGTGGCGAATTCCTATTCAGCCTAGATGTCATGGTTTGCAAACAGTCTTGTGTCCCTTTCCGTTCGAGTTTACCCTTACCTGCTACACGTACAATGGGGGCGGGTTACCTGCGACAGGTACAATGGGTGCTGGTCAGCTGCGACAGATTTTAACTGTGCGAATTATTTTAATTCGTCACAACACATGTCAAATTCCTCCACAAAATACTTATTTGTGAATTCTAAGTATCTTCAATGTAGCAGAAAAGAATATTAATTATATTCATGTGGTATATAGTGTAAAATATTGAAAATTAAAGAAGAACGAGATTGAAGGTCCTTTGTTCCCTTAACAGCGCAGTTAATCTTTGGTTGACATTTTTGCTTTCTGCAGCACATTCATTTTTAAACATCAAAGTATGTTCCGGAAGTGCTCGGTAAAATAATCTAGTCTCATCTGAGTCGAAAATATGATCAGGCTGATATTCTTTGATCAGTTTATTCCAGACTTCTTTCTTCAATTTCTCAGCAGCCTCGTCATTCGCATCTCGCCGAGCTATTTTCTATAAACAATGTTGTTGCGTTCCTTCCATCGGGTTAGCCACCCATCCGTAGTTGCGAAGTTTTCGTCTCCAAACAGTCTAGCAAAGTGCTGTGCTTTTTCGCATAGAATTGGGGGAGAAATAGGTATTTTTTACCATGTTTTTATTAACTCGCTTTCTTGTTTGTTTGTGTGTGTGTTTGTCCAGTACAAATCTTGCAATCAATTTTTAACTAACTTCCCGACTAGCTAGAAATTTGAAACTTTCAGAATAGCTCAGAATACGATGACAATGCATTTTTTAAATACTTTTAGCCATCTTTAAGCAGGTTTGAATTCAGTTTCAGTTAATTTTGTTATGTAGACTGGTGCAGTCATCTATCGGCCGGGACCAGGAACGAAAAGTTAAACGCAAGTTCACTTCCAATTATTTTTATTTTCTTTCAAGTTGATGGGATAATTAATAAAATTTTTTTAAGTATTTATTAATACATAGAATTGTCAAGTTTATATGATTCAACAGAAAATTTAAAAACATAGTATATAAAAAGTTCTTATCATCTTGCAATTATTGTATTCTTGCATTCTCAAACCAGTTAAAAAGTGCAGACTGTATGTCATCATATTTTCCATCGCGTTTTCTTTAGGGATAATTTTCCATTCTTTTAAATTTCATCAGAAATGGCGTCCCTTTGCATCAACAAGTTGAATAAGCGGTTTGAGAAATCCCCAGATTTGACGTGGCTTCTTGTTGGCAGCATTTTGGCAGCTCGTCATATCTTTTCAGAATTTCTTGCTTTTCTCTAACAATTAAATCTTTACGCTTAGGCATGTTCACGCAATGTTGACAGAATTCCCATTGGCCATTCGATGAAAAAACTTTTCGAAAGCCTTGAGCACCAGTTCTTAACCCCATGATATGTCTTCAAGGAATCCTGTTATGAGTTTGCTTATCTTTCCTTTCATTTCCTTTGTTCTGTTCCCCATTTACGTTCCAGGAATGGGGTAAGGGGAATAAAAGGTGCTGAATGCGAAATAATAAAAGGTGCTGAATGCGAAATAATAAAAGGTGCAGAAAAGAAAAGGTTAAGCATTGCAAATCACACGTTTTGAAATGAAACGTTCCTCATGACCTTGATTTATTTCACGTGATAAATAAAAGTATCTGAGATTTGATTTTTAAAAGCAGCTGTATTGATTTTATTAAGCGGTGATTTTACAATGATTTCTCATTGATTTGAATCCGTTCCTTTAAATTTGATTTTATTAAAAGGCCGATTTTCATTAACCAATGATTTTTATAGCGGCGGGTACTATATATATATATATATATATATATATATATATATATATATATATATAATACAGAAATGCAATACTAATAAATCATTATTTCTTTATCAGTTGTAATATATATGTATATATATGTATATATATGTATATATATATATAAATATATATATATATATATATATATATATATATATATATATATATATATATATATATATATATATATATATATAATACAGAAGTGCAATACTAATAAATCATTATTTTTTTATCAGTTGTGTTAAATAAATATTCTGGCTTGTTACTATAAAATATTTAAATCTTTTTAGCATCAGCCCTAAAGCATTCCAGTCAAACAAAAGAAACGGGAATACTTTATGCCACCGTCAAACATTTCATGGGAAGCCATTGTCACGATTTACAGTCCAATTTGAGGAGGTCCCGGACGATATCTGTACGACCCCCGAAAATCTATTTCTCTACAATCAATGTCAATGCGAACACGGCGATATCCACTTTTCATTTTCTTAGTTAACCTCACGTCACCATCAGATCGGGATTTGTAGGACAGCATGGAGAGGTTGTAAATCACCGCGTGGGGAACGACTCCCGCTCTCGGGCTTTAGTCCGGTGAAAAGAACAGAAATGTCGTCCTAGATTTGTCGACGCCATTTTAGGCCACGTTGGAGTGTATTATGCTGCATGTAACTTTATACTAGCGGGTTATTGTAGGGTAATAGATGTAAAACTTATATATATGAGGGTATCTTTAGAGCTTAAAAGTTGAGTTTATATGTGTATATCTATTTACCTATCTCTGTCTCTCTCTCTATATATATATATCTATATATATAAAAGAGCTTGTTTGTTTGTTTGCCCGCTATAAAATCATAGACTGTTACACCCACAGGGACCCAATTCGGCACAGTTAATGTTTTGGACGCGAGAAACTTAAATCAGGAAAAACGAAATTTGGGGCTCAATTAGTTTTTTTTAATTAATTTTTTAATGTTTTTTGTGCCCGATAGAGGTGCGTCTACCCCCTGTGGATTCCCATCGACCAGCTGCATTAAGAGGGGTGGTTTGAGGATGACGGAGGAGGGGGTGTCAAATTCCAATGCGCGGGAGAAAGAGGGTTGGGAATGACCTTAAAATGAGACGAAGGTCCGCAGGCTCAAAGTTTCTTTCTTTCTTATTGTTTGTATATCATTTCAGTAGAAACGTGCTAAGCGCATTCTGTCTGGCCAGATGAAGATGAAGAGCGGGAGGTGCAGTCCAGTATTTTTTTGATGGAATGCATGAAATATTTTATGTCTATATATCTACCCGGGCAACGCCGGGCAATAATGCTAGTATATATATATATATATATATATATATATATATATATATATATATATATATATATATATATATATATATATATATATATATATATATATATAAATAAATATATATATATATATATATATATATATATATATATATATATATATATATATATAAATAAATATATATATATATATATATATATATATATATATATATATATATATATATATATATATATATATATATATATATATATATATATATATATATATATATATAAATGTGTGTGTGTGTGTGTGTAGGAGGAACAAATTCATAGCTCTTTTTTCCGTTTTGTACAGAAGATTACGAATGAATCATTATTTTTTCAATTGGTTATGTCGTTTTAAAATGCAGTGTTAGGCACGTAATAGTTACAACATAATTAAAAACTATAATAATTGACACCTGATTGTTCTTACTTTTTAATCATTACTTAATTAATTGCAATAGTAATTACAGATAACTTTTTCCTCTCAGAGGAAACAGATCTTTATTTATTTTATGTATTACGCATATACCTAACTTTATAATAAAGTTAGTGTCACTACAAAATATTTTATTATAAAAAAAAGCCTTAAATATGCATGAGCATATTTAGAGGTATTCTTGTTAATGTAAATCACAGCATCTTTAAATCGAGATACCATCATGGCATTATTGAAGATTTTCTTTTGAAAATAATCTCAGTTAATTAATTATATTTCACCAGTAACTAACAAATGACGACTGTAATTAAATTTATTTAGCATAAAATTCCCGAGAAGGTAAGTTACTTGGTGACTTCAAAGGTGTGTGTTGTAAGAAAATAAAATATAACTTTTTTAACTAAGAGAACACATACACACACAAATATATATATATATATATATATATATATATATATATATATTTAAACTTCTATCACATATGAAGTCGACAAATTTGCTTTAGCGGTAGGAAAAAGGTTTAAAAGATGCTCACATTGAACCTAAAAAAGGGCGTTTACCCCATTAATTTATATGCTCGGGTATTTTCAAGATTAGAATTTAATGAATAATTACACCCTTCATTTTTTGTCATAATAGGCGTCATTTATCATTGTTCGAAAAAAGACGGAAAATTCCACCGAGATCGTTAACATCAATTCATTAGCCTTAAACTTTCATTTTAAAAAAATGTATAGATCGGTGTATAACATTATGTAAAGTGAAAGAGTGTAAAGGTTTGCGCATTAAGTCACATTCCTTCGCCAAAATTAAGATGTTGTATTTATGGTGGAAGTGCATTTTTTTATCCCTAATCGATATAATTTCTCAAGTTCTAGGACGATGGAGAAATTAAACTTAATTCTATCGATTATTACGTAGAACATTTCGTAAATCAATTACTTTTAAAAATGGTCGTACCAAGATTTAAAAAAAAATTTACCTTAAAAATTAGGAAAAAAAACTTATTACTTAATGTTATATGAACTTATTATTATCTTATTAAAGTTATATTTACCTTATAAACATATTTACTTAAGGTTATATTAACATTAAGATATGCTAAGGTTTTATTGAGGTTATGTTAACTTAATATTATCATATATTTAAATTAATTTATTACTTATAATTATCTTATTTTATTAACACATTATTTAATCAATATTTTATATTAATTTTATTTAATTAATATTTTATATTAATTTCATATTAATTATTTTTTATTAAATTCTTATATTATTTGCTTATTAATTAACCTATTATTTAATTAACTTATTATTAAGTTGTTGTTTAGAGAAGTCTCAAAAATGTTTTATTGTGATAATATTCAATTTTTGTTATATTATATTGACTAATGCTTTTTATAGCAACAATAATTTACGCTCTTTTTCTGTAGAGTGAATATTGAAAAAAATTTGATAGTTGTAATAATTTAGAGTTGATGAATATAAAATCGGCAGTTCACATGTTAAGCTGGCCAAAAGAGAAAAAGAAAGGAAAACTGAATTAACTACTTTGCAGTTATTTTGAAAGGAACAAGCACCCAATTCAAGAAAAAAAAATCTATAATAAAATTTGTGAATACGGATAATTTAAAATTTTTTAAATAGTTAATTCATTTTAAAATTGTAGGAAAAAGCTTTAAATTAAAAAAATAATTATAATAAAAAACATTTTCAGTACAGGATGCAAATATAGGGTTTGGTAATTTAATCATCTTAGAAACATCGGTATGCGGTACTTGTCTCTAAAAGCTCTATTCTTACGTAGGTATTAAGCTGAGAATATAAAAATGAGGTTAATAGTTTTAATATTCTATAAAAAGCATTTTCAATACAGGATAGAAACATAGTATGTTGCATTGTAATCATCGCAGAAACATCGGTTTGCGGTACTTGTTTCTAAAAGCTCAATTGATACGTAGGTATTAAGCTAAGAAAATGAAAAAGTAGTTAAAAGCTTTAAAAGAATAAAAACCGCTTTTGCAGCGTAGCATAGAAATATAGTATCTGGCAACGTAATCATCGCAGAATCATCGGTTTGCGGTACTTGTTTCTAAAGGCTCTATTCATACTTAGGTATTAAGCTGAGAAAATGAAAATGCGGTTTAAAGCTTTAAAAGAATACAAAAAAAGCTTTTGCAGTGTAGCATACAAATATATTATGTGGCAACGTAATCATCACAGAAACATCGGTTTGCGGTACTTGTTTCTAAAAGCGCTATTCATACGTAGGTATTAAGCTGATAAATGACAATGGGGTTAAAAGCTTTAAAATTATAAAAAAAAAACGGTTGTAGTGTAGTATACAAATATAGTATTTTGCAACATAATCAATGTAGAAACATCAGTTTGTGTTATTTGTTTCTAAAAGCTCTATTCATACGTAGGTATTAAGCAGGAGAAAATGAAAATGCGGTTAAAAGCTTTAAAATAATAAAAAAAGCTTTTGCAGTGTAGTCATATAAATACGGGATTTCTTAACATAATCAGCGGAGAAACAGCAGTTCGTGTTATTTGTTTCTAAAAGCTCTATCCATACCCATGTATTAAGCTGAGAATATCAGAAAATTTTTAAAAACGAAATGTTTGTTTCCTTGACAACCGTACGAGTTGAATTTGGTTGTTCAGATGATAATACACATATCTCAAATTTTATACTTATAAAAAAAAGACATATTTATTTTGAAATTTATGATACTTCAATACATTTAAGTACTTCAACTTTCATTTTTTTATAAAGTAAAAACATGCTGAATGTATAGAAATGAACTGAGGTCATGATAACATAGATACAATTTTCTGTCGCAAATGCTTCGGACTTCTTAATGTATGGAAAATAATACCTCCACAAATAACGGTCCGCTTATACGACAAACATCCTTTGATAAATTGAAATAGCTTAGGAGCTGTTGGTTTCGCCGATATTTCCGCCATATTTATTTGCCCTTCATTCTTATCGGGAAGGATGCAATCGATGTAAATCTTGTTTTGGACGAAGTGGTCATAAATTGCATTTTCGGAGCATTAGCGGCACTTCGGATACAGTGTTTATTTTGGGAGGAGATTCCCTAAGTGTATTACCAGAGCTTCTTAATCTGCAAATTGATTCTTCGTAATATCGTTTCAGTTCGTACGAACTTTGACAAATTTCTGAGAATTCTGCTAAAACGTCCACTTTACTTCGGAGGGCGTAAGGGGAACGGTACGAATGATTTTCCCTTTGAAGTAATTTCCGAAGAATTTCACCGAATACGCCAAGACCAGACTGAAAGCAGATGTCAAAATTTCCGGAAATGAAATTCTATAAATTATAATTGAATAGATGTTTAAGAACTTCGTCTGTAAAAGTTAGAAATAAGTAAGTGGTGTAGTGAAGATAATCCTGAAGATAAAAACCGAATCTTCCTATGACAAATCTTTAGAATTTAAAGTTAGAATTAACATATTGGGTGACCAGAGAAATGGATTAATGTGTCTGTATAGCCAACGCTTGAGAACCAGAGACATGAATGAATGTCTGCATAGCCAGCGCTTGAGAACCAGAGGCATGAATGAATGTCTGCATAACCAGCTCTTGTCAACCAGAGGCAGGATTGAATGTCTGCATAGCCAGCTCTTGTCAACCAGAGCCATGAATGAATGTCTGAATAGCCAGCGCTTGAGAACCAGAGGCATGAATGAATGTCTCCATAGTCAGCGCTTGTAAACCAGAAACATGAATGAATGTCTGCATGGCCAGCGCTTGTAAACCAGAGACATGAATGGATGAATGTCTGCATAGCCAGAGCTTGTAAACCAGACATGAATGAATGTCTGCATAGCCAGCGCTTGTGAACCAGACCCATGAATAAATGTCTGCATAGTCAGCGCTTGAGAACCAGAGGCCTGAATGAATGTATAAATAGCAAGCGCTTGTGAACCAGAGCCATAATTAAATGTCTGCATAGTCAGCGCTTGTGAACCAGACCCATGAATGAATGTCTGCATAGTCAGCGCTTGTAAACCAGAAACATGAATGAATGTCTGCATAGCCAACGCTTGAGAACCAGAGACATGAATGAATGTCTGCATAGCCAGCGCTTGAGAACCAGAGGCATGGATGAATGTCTGCATAGTCAGTGCTTGTGAACCAGATCCATGAATGAATGTCTGCATAGTCAGCTCTTGTAAACCAGAAACATGAATGAATGTCTGCATAGCCAGCACTTGAGAACCAGAGCCATGAATTAGTGTCTGCATAGCCAGCGCTTGTAAACCAGAAACATGAATGGATGTCTGCATGGCCAGCGCTTGTAAACCAGAGACATGAATGGATGAATGGCTGCATAGCGAGCGCATTTAAACCAGACCCATGAATGAATGTCTGCATTGCCAGCGCTTGAGAACCAGAGACATGAATGAATGTCTGCATAACCAGCACTCGTGAACTAGAGCCATGAATGAATGTCTGCATAGTCAGCACTTGAGAACCAGAGGCCTGAATGAATGTATGTATAGCAAGCGCTTGTGAACCAGGGCCATGATTAAATGTCTGCATAGCCAGAGCTTGTGAACCAGAGACATCCATTAAATGACCCTGTATAGGCAGTGCTTGTGGTCACGAGAAAATATTTAAGGTCTTTGTATAGCCATTACTTATAACAAGCAAACATGAGTTAATGTCTCTTTTACAGCCTACGCCTGTGGACGAGAGACACGAGTTAATGTCTCTGTTATAGAAAGCACTTGTGGACGGAGGCATATAGTGAATATCCAAACTTATGGTTATAGCACGTGCTCTTATAGAGTCAACGCATGCGAAATTTTGCCCGCAATAAACTCTTTTATTTGTACCAGTTTACTGACACTTTGTCTGAATAATTATTTGATAGGAAGAATAATAATAATAATCCGGAAAATAATAACAATTCTCAACACGATTATTATGAAAAACAATGAGTTTTTGTACTATATTCCGGCAAAACACTGCCAAACATGTTTTCAATTATTTTTCACTCAATAAATGTAAGTCTTTTATAAACAATATTTCGAAAAAGCACGCATTTTCATGAAAAAGAAGAACATTTAGCTGCAATATACGTCCGAAATAAAGGTGAAATTGCATAAAATGGCTGTCTCTGCTTATGTCAAATTATTGGTGGAGTAAATATAATCCCAAAGAAAATCTGAATCTTGAAATTAAAAACCCGAGACATTATAAAACTAAATTTCCACTTTAAAGATTATAAGTAGATTATTTACTTTTTTACCAGCAAAAATATGAGGTCTCTTTTGAAAAAATCTGTAATGTGAATCACACACATTAGAGTGCATAGAATTAACTAAATATAAATGAAAATTTCATTAATGGGAAGAATGTGATAGAGTTAATAATATATATATATATGTATGTATGTATGTATGTATGTATGTATATATATGTATGTATATATATGTATGTATATGTATGTATATGTATGTATATGTATGTATATATATATATATGTATGTATATATATGTATGTATATGTATGTATATGTATGTATATATATACATGTATGTATATATATATATGTATGTATATATATGTATGTATAAGTATGTATATGTATGTATATATATATATATATATATATATATATATATATATGTCATCTTTAATTACTTACACACACACTGTACACGACTGTGTGGTGTGTTAAAGAAACAAAATTAAAAGCGGAATGAAGTCAATTTAAGTTTATTGCAGAACAAAAACCTATGCGACCGATTGTCACATGGCTAAGCAACAACAACCGCCAAAAAACGAAGTGTTGCCACACAGAGCGGAAGAAACTACAGGAGAATATTTAAAAATGTAAATACTTACAAAAGCGACATCTACATACAAATAGCTCGGAACATTCCGGCCGCCTTGAAGCCCTCAGGGGCTTCAAACAAACATAATTGAAAATCTAAAAAAAAACTAAACAAAAGGATTAATAACAAATTTTTAACAAAGTTAATATTTGGGAATATAAATGAAATTAGATATCAATTGAAATCTAAAATTAATGTCAAGGTTCAGCTTAAAGATCAAAATGTTCAAGTTCAAAATGTCAAAATTCAGAATGTTTCACTGGTAATGGGCAGATCTTGACAATGGGTCTTTTGATTTCACTATTTGAAGTGCGAATGCTTACAACTCTAACCTTTCCATCAGAGCCGGGGTGGACACGAGTTATTCGACCTAATTTCCATTGGAGAGGAGGGATGTTGTCTTCTTTGATCAAAACTAAATCATTCACAGATAAATTATCATGAGATTTTCTCCACTTATTTCTATGTTGTAGTTGAGATAGATATTCCTTGCTCCAACGTTTCCAAAAATGTTGGAAAATTAATTGACGAAGTCTCCAGCGGTCAACAAGACACCTAGGTTGATCTAGTTGGTTTTCTTCTGGCAGAGCTGTGAGAGCAGTTCCAATGAGGAAGTGACCAGGTGTGAGAACCGATAAATCTGTGGGATCATCAGATTGCTGAGCTAACGGTCTGGAATTCATACATGCCTCTATCTGAGTAATTAAGGTCGTGAATTCAGGATAAGTTAAGATTGCTGCTCCCATTGTTCTTCGAAGATGATGTTTCATGGATTAACTGCAGATTCCCACAGTCTGCCGAAATGTGGAGCGCCTGGAGGAATAAAATTCCACTTTACATTTTCTGAAGACAAAAATGCTTGAAGGTGTTCACTTTTTTGACATGATAAGAAGGATTTACGAATTTCTTTGCTTACACCTTTAAAATTCGTACCACAGTCACTAAATATTTCCTTTGGCTTTCCTCTCCTTGCAAGAAATCGCTTCAATGCTTCTAAACAAGCTCTAGAGCAAAGATCTTCAACAACTTCCAGATGGACAGCTCGAGTTGTGAAACAAACAAAAATGCAAACATAAGATTTAAATGATTTTTGGCCACGACCAAATTTATGTTTTATCATGAATGGGCCAGCAAAATCCAAACCGACTCGAAGGAAAGCTCGTGAAGCTGTAATCCTGGATGCTGGTAAGTCTGCCATCATTTGCTTGGCCACTTGAGCGCGATGTCTACAGCAAATAACACATTGCTGAACAATTTTTCTGATTTCTGATCTAGCTGCGATAATCCAAAATTTTTGCCTGATTAAGGAAAGCAAAAGTGCAGGGGCTGCGTGCAAATAAGTTTCGTGATAATGTCTTATGATAAGTTTAGAGATAAAATGTTTCTGAGGGATGAGTATCGGATGCTTTTGATCTTCGGAAAGCTCTGAGTTCATTAAGCGTCCTCCAGTACGAATTATTCCCTTCTGATCCAAGAACGGGCTTAATGAAAGTATTCGACTGGAAGACTTCAATGTTTTCCCAGCCTTTAAACTTGCCATTTCTTCGGGAAATTCAGAACGCTGTAAGGTTCTTATCACAGCACACATTGCATCATTTAGTTCTTCACTAGTTAGAAATTCTTTTCTCGTTTTGGATTTTTTCAAAGAGTTGTTCACAAATCTCAAACAGTATGCTGTGATGCGACAAAGTTTCAACCAAGATGAAAATTTAGACAGGAATGAATCTTCACTAATTTTGACAAAATTAACAACGTAGCCTTTTCTTTCTTCTTTGAGTATGTTTTCACTGTCCAGATTGGAATGAGGCTGCTCATACTCCGAAAGTTCTTCAAATTTATTTTGGAGCCAACTTGGTCCATGAAACCACTGATCGCAATCAATTAATTCAGAAGGTTGTAAACCTCTTGTGGCAAAATCAGCAGGATTGGATTTTCCTTCGACATGACTCCACTTCACATCTGGTATACTATCTTGAATCTTCGAGACTCGATTGGCTACAAAGGGAAGCCACCTCCGTGATTCAGAAGCGATCCAGGAGAGTGTGATGGTAGAATCGGACCAAGCGAAACAATTTTGAGATGGCACATTTAAAGATTTCATGACAGTCCCTAACAGTTTCGCAAGCAATAAGGCAGAACAAAGTTCAAGTCTGGGCAATGATTGAACCTTGAGTGGTGCGACTCTAGTTTTAGCACACAGCAATGCAACCTTACTTCCTTCATCTGAATATGATTTTACATAAATAGCAGTGCTGTACGCCTTTTCCGAGGCGTCACAAAATGCATGCAATTCAATTTTGTGACAATTTTCAATTATGACTAGTCTAGGAATTTTGAGAATGTTAAGTAAGCTTAGTTCTTTATGAAATGAAGTCCAAGTAGAAGCTCTTTGGGGATCAAGTAAGTCATCCCATTGGACCTTGCAAATCCATAATTCTTGGAGAAATATCTTAGCGAAAACCACACTTGGTGCAAGCCAGCCTAATGGATCAAACAGTCTTGCGACTTCTGAAAGCACACTTCTTTTAGTTACCGCAAAGGTACTAGATGGAAGAACCTTGAAATCGAATGCGTCACTATGGGGGTGCCAATTGATACCCAGAACATTCCTTGGTTGATCTTTCAAAATGTCCAAGTGGTTTGAATCTTCTCTGAGTTCAAGAGGTAACTCTTCCAAAATTTCTGATTCATTGCTTAACCATTTTCGAAGCGTAAAACCACCCTTGCGCATCAGTGAGTCAATATCACGAACTAATTGTTTTGCTTCTGTTTTTGAAGAAGCACCAGTCAGCAGATCATCAACATAAAAATCAGATTTCACAACCCTGGATGCACTTGGGTAGTTATCTTGCTCGTCTAGAGCAAGTTGAAGAAGCGATCGAGTTGCTAAATAAGGTGCAGGAGACGTGCCATAAGTGACTGTCAAAAGTCTATATTCCTGGATGGGTTTATTTGCATCATTTCTCCAAAAGATGCGCTGGAAATTGGCATCTTCATGGTTCAAGCGAATTTGCCTGTACATCTTTTCGATGTCCCCACAAATAGCAACAGTATGCGTTCTAAATCTGATTAGAATGTCAAACAATTCAGGTTGAATTGTAGGACCAACATACAGCAAATCGTTGAGAGAGCATCCATGGGATGTCTTAGCTGAGGCATCAAAAACAACTCGAAGCTTTGTGCTAGTGCTAGAGGGCTTCAAAACAGGATGATGTGGCAAGTAGTACACTGAAGAAGGAGTTGGTTCAGAACTAGGTACAACTTCCATATGGCGTAATTCTAAATACTCATTAAGAAATTCCTTGTACAATGTGTGTACTTCCGGTTTGTTAATTAGCCTATTTTCTTGAAGCATATATCTTTTGAGAGCTAACTCTCTAGAGTTACCCAAATTTGACGAAGGTTTCTTAAAGGGTAATCTAACAACATATCTGCCGGTACTGTCTCTGTAGTGTGTATTTTTGAAATGTTCTTCACATTTAATTTCTGACTTAGACAAAACTGTTTCATCTGGAACAGTTTCTAGGGACCAAAACTTCTTAACTATTTCTTCAGTATTCAATTCTAAATTATTTAGAGAAATGTAAGAGCATACATCAGAGCTGAAAACTGCTGTACCTGAAATGATCCAACCTAATTTTGACCTAATAGCTGTGGGAAGCTCATTGTTTCGCTTGATTGGTTCACTAACAATCAGGGACATGAAGACATTAACACCCAAAAGAATGTCTACAGGAGATGATTTAAAGAACTTAGGGTCCGCAAGAACTAAATCATTGAAAGAGTGAACAATGTTCGATGGCAATGATTTATGTGGTAAATCTCCGCAAACTTTGTCCAAAACAAAAACTGAAGTAGAAAAGGAGAGTTCTGAAGAAAAACGAGGAGTGAAAGTAATGTCCGATTCACCCTTGGTTTGCGATGCAGCCGATCCTAAGCACGAAATTTGTATATTTGCAGTTTTTCTAGCCAATCCAAGTTTTTGAATGCAATTTTCTGTGATGAAACTAGCCTGGGAACCAGAATCAAGGAGGGCACGACAGTGTACAAAATTGCCCGATGAATTTCGAACTCGTATTTGAGCAGTACATAGCAAAACCTCTTGGTTAACATTTCTATTACTAACAAAGTTACTATCAATCTGATTCGAAGCATTGGAACAATTATCAGTAGTAATTTGTGGTGAATTTCGAGGAGTAAACTCTCTAGCCCGAGCAGAAAGGGGTGAATTATTTTGATTATTAGTAGCAAGAGTATTTTCATCACTATAACTAGGCTTAGACAAATGCAAAATGGAGTGGTGGTTTGCATTGCAAATTCTACACTTATTTAAACTATTGCAAGATTTAGAACTATGCAAATTAGATAAACAGTTGTAACATAAATGGCAAGATTTCACAAAATTAAAACGTTTGAAAACAGGTAATTTTAAAAACTTGTCACATCTATATACATGATGATTTTTCTTACAATAAGCATATATTATATCAGTGTAAGAAACAAGCGAAGTGACCTTAGAATTATTCTTGAAATCCTTCATATTGGTTTTGCTATTCTGTAGCATTCTAGCATGTTCCTTCAAAAACAAAAGTAAATTTTCAAGTGTTCCAATTTCATCAATTTTTAATTGTCGTTCATACCAAATTCGAGTGTTTTTATTCAATTTTTCAACAATTAAATGAGTTACAAGTGTATCGGCAAATCCATCTACTTTTTGTTCTAAAACGGTAAGCGAACGTACACACTCATTCGTTACGTCGACCAAGTTCAAAATTTCATTTGGCGAATCGCCAATATTCGGTTGCTTAATGAGTTTCTTAATCAATGTATTAATAAGTTCACGCCTATTCGAATACCGATCTTCAAGCAAATCCCAAGCAATTTTGTAGTTACTATCTGAAATTGGAATAGCTTGAATAATTTTCAGCGCATCTGATTTACACGAACTCTTAAGATATTGAAGTTTTTGTGCGTTTGTCAAATTTACATTTTTATGCACACTTGCGTTAAATAAGTCAGAAAAAGTAAGCCATTCAATCATGTCACCGGAAAATGTTGGCAATGATAAATGTGGCAATTTAACTTCAATACAATCTGACCTAGTGCTAACCGAACTTGAGCTTTCATTGCTAGTATTCCCTAATTTTCTCCGCTCAATCATCAAATAAAGCTCATCTGTAATGTCTTGCAATGAATGACATTCAACAAAATAACTATCAAAATCCTTTTCCTCACAATTACTGTAAATATTATCAAAAACATTCGAAATATCGTTAGTTAAATTGTTCAGTTTCGATTTGAAAAGCTCAATTTTTGCAACATCAGCTTGTGCGATCTCAGAATTTATTTTATCTTTTAACTTTGTTAAGTTGCATTTTGCAACTTTCTTTTGTGTTAAAAGTAACTTGAGATCCATTTTTCAAAAATAATAAATGAATGAAGACTCACCTTCAATAAAGAAGCGACGAAATTGTGTACAAATCCTTGGCACTAATCAAAACAATCAAAGTTCCAATGAAGCACTTCAATAAAAAAGTCATTCGAAAAGTTTTTAAAATCAGCAGCGAGAAGACAGACAGAATCTTCGTTCAACCAAACAAAGTTCAAAAATATGACTTCCGCTCGCAACGAAAAATGCAGGCAGCGAAATCGAAAGGGTTATTCCTAACAATGCGTTCCGAGCTGTGACGGAATTCAAATTAATTTCAATGACTGTTCGAAATATCCATAGATTGCCGATGACTCCGGCAAAAGACGACGGACCAAATGTACACGACCGTGTGGTGTGTTAAAGAAACAAAATTAAAAGCGGAATGAAGTCAATTTAAGTTTATTGCAGAACAAAAACCTATGCGACCGATTGTCACATGGCTAAGCAACAACAACCGCCAAAAAACGAAGTGTTGCCACACAGAGCGGAAGAAACTACAGGAGAATATTTAAAAATGTAAATACTTACAAAAGCGACATCTACATACAAATAGCTCGGAACACACACACACATACACCTATATATATATATGTATATATATATATATGTGTGTGTGTGTATTTAAAAATAACATATTTATATAAGAAATTAACCAACAACAATGGCGGAACAACAATACAGTAAGAAAGCTCCAAAAGAAAATCCATTTACTACCTAAGTTGATAAATTGAAATAGCCCAGGACACGTTATTTCCGTTGGATATTTCAGCTGGAATTTTTGTCCTTCGTCCGTTATCGCGACGGAAGTGATCGTTGTAAATCTTATTGGGTGCGAAGTGGTCATAAATTGCTTTTTTGCCGAACATTACCAGCCTTTGGATAAATGGCCGAGCTTGGCGGGCTATCTTGGAATGAAGTGGGAAACGTCTTAATCTAAAAACTGCACTTTTCAACCAATGAGATTTAGTCTTATTTCGTTTCTGATACGTTTTGTATGGTTTTCGAGTATTGACTTACGGATTTCTCATTGGTTAACGGCTACTGTGTACTAAGTCTATTGGATTCCCTCACCTCAGTGTTAACTTATGGAGAAAATGTGTCCAAGGATTGCACGACTTTGAATTAATTTGTTTTAAATATACTCCTTGATGGAGAAAGAAATTTTACACCTTGGACATTTATTTTAAATAAATGCAAGTCATATTTTAAGTTATTCGAGGAAAAAAAATCTGGTATAGTGTGTTTTGAAAACTCTTAAATTCCTTTGGTGGGAGATATTTATAAAGTGAATGCAGTTGAAAGTCGAAGGAAATTTCAAGCTATCTGAAAATAGCATTTTTATCGGATTATCAGCATTTATATAACTGTAAAGAGTAGACACATTTTCTCCATAGGTTAACACTGAGGTGAGAGAATCCGAAAGGGTTAGTACACAAGAGCCTTAACAACTGAGATAGCCAGCAGAGGTACAAATTTGGAAAAAAGGATAATATTTTTTTTTTATTCTCTATGGTCGGAAAGCGCATTTTTCTTTAGTACTAACCGGGCTTCGCCTAGCTACGCTCAAGCCATCCGTGTAACATATTAATGTACTTCGGGACCCACAAAAGAAAAAAAAGCTTACAAATGTATTAAATTCAAGTGATTTAATTCCTTTCAATTTTCATTCCCGTCGCTGCCGACAGATGGCAGCACCACTGCTCCAGATGATTTGGTTTCTCAGCAGTGAGTGATTTTAGAATGAAAATATCTCTAAAACTATTGAATTAACAGAAGAAGTGTACGCAGAAAAAATTATCAGTTTTCGAAGCTCTTTCCAAATATGTAACATTTATGTACTTTCATGAGAAAAAAAATACACCGATTTTCCTGTATATTTGTCGGCCATTTTTTTTCGAGGAGTGGCCCGCCCGGATGAGTTACGGTCACGTGATCTCTCGACATCCACTTGTCCCTTTATTAGTATAGATACCAGACTTTCCATTCCAAAGCACTGTGAAAACGAATTGCTGATTCAGGTTAACAAAGCTATCTGTTCCAGGGTTTAATGTGTCTCTAGGTAGCGGGTTGAACCGTTTTTCGTATCCCACATTTTTTTAAATCTAAAACATATTTTCTTATCCTTCTAGTTAAACTTCCATTTTGGGGTGATTTATGCCCGATTTTGGGCTTTAAGCCTTAAAATCGCAACCAACCAATTGCCACTTTGGTAATATGTCTAAAACAGAATTTGATTTTGCATCTAAGGAAATGGTTATAAATAAATAAATAAATAAATAAATAAATAAATAAATAAATATATATATATATATATATATATATATATATATATATATATATATATATATATATATATATATATATATACCTATATATATATATATATATATAAATTACAGTGGTACCTCGACTTACGAGTTTAATTCGTTCCATGACGGAGCTCGTAACTCGAAACACTCCTATCTCGAATCAATTTTCGCCATTGAAATGAATGGAAATGCCATTAATTCGTTCCGGGCTCCCCCAAAACACCGCAATTTTTGCTACATGTTTTTAAATAAGAAAAATGTGCTTATTAACGACGAACATTGTATAAAAACGCAATAGAATGTACTGCAATAAATTTGTTTTTTTTAAGTGTAATGTACAACATATACCTTGGAGATCAGACTTGAAGATGCTGATGGAAGAGGAGGAGAAAGTCTGAACTGAAAAATTAAATCTCATTCGTTGATTTTTGATCTTTTCGCCCCCCTTTCCTCACTTTCGCATTTATTACCAGCTAATCTCTTAAAGTTAACGAGTGATACACGGAAGCTGGACGATTGCTGCATCGTTCACTGTGGCTGTAATGTCCAGATTCTTCTTACAGAATCCGAAGAACGTTTTCTCAGAATCTGTAGAAGGGGGAGAGCTTGCAATCCTAGGACCAAGGTACTCCCATTCCCTAGACACCATAGGGAGGTCCAGTGTGGGAGAAGGAATAGAAGCTATTTCTCTACGAGAGAGGTTGGGCGCTGTTCGGTTTCAGAGGGCGACTCAAGTTTGGGCAGAGCAAGCTTCCTCGGGTGGTAATTGTTGAGTGTTAATTTTTCGGTTTAAGACTGGATAGCAGTCTCAGAATAATATGTACACAATTGTATAATAATTGTACATAAAGGTTGTAAATATTATATGCTTCTTGTGTTTTCATTTGATGAGCACGTAAAATGGCATTCGTTGCTCAAACTAGCGGTGGGATATCTGAAGTTTGCTCGTAACCCGAATTTTAGCTCTTAACTCGAAGCAAAAAAAAAACCGGGAGAATGCTCGTATCTTGAAAAACTCGTAAGTCGAGGTACCACTGTATATATATATATATATATATATATATATATATATATATATATATATATATATATATATATATATATATATATATATATATATATGTTGTTGTTGTTGCTTATGCCCCTTGAGCGACATGTAACATCAGGTCAAGTCCCGAAGGCTATGGGCGAAGAAGGTGCGGCTCCGGTTTTTAATAGCACCGCAAGCGTCGGAGTCCGACTTGGCTAAATGACCGGTCCCGTCATTTTGAACCGTTTCAAGTGACGAGACCGCAACACTTGACTCCGCACCTCCAGAGGTAAATTTGAGAACTTGGAGGACATTGTAGCCACGCCCTATTTTACGTGCTCCGGCCACCATTAGTGAACACGGCGGTAGATTTGTAGCGACGGGCATCGAACCAGGGACGTTCAGATCACTGGCCTGCTGCTCTTGCCAACCGGGCTACCGCGCCCATATATATATATATATATATATATATATATATATATATATATATGCATGTTTTAACAACATAAGTTGGCAACACCAAAAGTTTCCCTAATACGACAATTATAAACACTACTATGACTATTAAATTGAGTGTGCAATGAGATTCGTGACTCTTGCTTGGTGTGGAGTTAATTATTTTAGTATTTTAATTTTTTTGTAGTATATTTGTTAGTGTGTAATTATTTAGTTTATTAGTATGATTGTACTTCAATATCTTATTATTTTGATTTTTCTATATTAAAAGGTTTAAACACTATTCATCTTGTTATTAAGTTTTAGATTACACTATATTTAAAATTATATGGTTTAACTTATCTGTTTCATCTAAAAACATTTTTTCTTCATAATTGTTTCTAACTGTCTTGGTGTTATAGCCAACCTGCGGGAGTGTTGCCTAGGCACAAAACATATTTAACCGGGGTTTTGGGGTCACCCCCCCTCCAGCCATCAACTATACCACCTCTACTTTCTTTCTGCGTAATTTTAAATGTCTATCTTGTTTTAGGTTATTGAAGTATTAAATGGTCGCATCTGTCCCTTTTTGTCATCTTAATTTTAAATATCTATTATATCATAAATGCGCCTAAAATTTATTTACTCATTTTTGTTTCCTATTAAGTAATTTACATTTGTAAACTATATATATATATATATATATATATATATATATATATATATATATATATATATATATAAATATTTATATATATGTAAATAAATAGTGAAAGTTCTCTTTGGAGGCTAGTCCCGGTTCCGAAAAAATTGGAGCCGTTATGAGGGTGGTTGTCGAAAAGTGGTTTCTTCCAGAATATTGGCTGTATGGGGCATTTAATACGTTCTGGCAAAAGTATGGCCGTCTAGATTGGCGGCCACCCAGAAGAGTTTCCTTAAATATTTATATATATATATATATATATATATATATATATATATATATATATATATATATATATATATATATATATATATATATACATATATACATATACATATATATATATATATACATATATTTTTTATTATTTTTTATAATTTAAATTTTTTCAATATAGTAACAAAAAAAAAGCCATAGTCATTTTATCTTATTACCAATTACATAAACAAGTTCCAAAAGTATCTGTTAACAGATTGAAAGTAATTTTTAAAAATAAAAGTTCTGAAATTCTTCATGAGGGGATGGACGAAGTACATATTTATGAGCAAAAACAAGAATAATTTTGAAAGCGTTGAAAGTTATTCCCTATTGATGAATTGCATTTAACGCGAATATTATTCAAAACTTGCCATAACATCGTATCTCAAATAGACGATCAGATTTCTGAAATATAGATGCCAAACTATCTACGAAATCGTTGGAATTTTATTTTTGAATAAAATAGGAAAAAGTAGTACTGTAGATGAATCATGTTGATCTGAATTCTGCTTCAAGATGATATCCTCATTGGCTGCTAGAAGTACCACGATCATCGCTGTCACAGAATCATCATCCGTCATGTACCGGTGAAAATAGATATGAATTGCTGGACTGTAGCTGCTGCGTTTGTGAAAAAGTATCTGTTTATACAGTCAGGTATTCAATCTGGAAAGAAATATATTATTGTATAAAGATCAGATCGACTGAAAGCAAAATTTCAGCCTGGAAAATAAAGAAAAATATTTTACTGATATTTTTCAAGTATTGTTGATAAACAGTCGAAAGTAAAGATTAGATTGACCAAAACATGAGACATTTCAGCCTAGAAAAAAGCTTAATGTACTTTACGGATATCCGTTTATGTTTTGTTTAAAAACTGTCGAAAATAAATATTAGATCTGTAACAGGAAAATTTCGCAACCGAACCAATAATATTTTGTGGATATTGTTTTACGTATTGTTTTTTAATGGTAGAAAATAAATATTAGATGAGCTAAAAGAGAAATTTTAGACTAGAAAAAGAAAACAAAAATGTTTTACGGATATTGCATTTACGTATTGTTTAAAAATGTTTGAATAAAATATTAGATCGTGTAAAAAATGGTCAAAACTCTATCCAGAATTCATCTTAGAAAATAACCAAAAATATACTATAGATATTGGTTTATGAATTGTTTAAAAACGGTCGAAAGTAAATATTAGATCGACCAAAAGCCAAATTTCAGCCTGGAAATAACCAAAAATACTTTACCGATATAAGTTTATGTGTTGTTTAAAAACTGTCGAAAGTAAATATTAGATCCCTAAAAGGAAAATTTCCTAACCGAACCAAAAATATTTTGCGTATATTGGTTTACGTATGGCTTTTGAATGGTCGTAAATAAATATTAGATCAGCTAAAAGAGAAATTTCAGCCCAGAAAAAAACCAAGAATATTTTACGGATTTTGGTTTACGTATTGTTTATTAATAGTCCAAAATATAGGGTAAGTGTCCCAAATATCGCCCCTGTGCCAAATATCGCCTACTCGTGTTTCTAAAGTATGATTCGTGCTATGTATGAGAAAATGCAGTAACTTCTTAGTTCTGGGTTTGTACTAACAGCGGTGCTAGCGACAACGCTCTTATCACGGACAACAGAAACTATATGGCGTCTGAAGTTGTTTTGGCTGTTGTCTTCGTAACTTTTGGCTCCAAAGAATCCAGTGAATAACCAGGTAGGTGCATCCCAATTCTAATTTTGCTTATACCATTTGAAAGTGCATTCAACAGAGAATCCAGAGGTGCTAAAATTTTTGAAAAAATCTGTCCTTTAAACTTTGTTCTAAGCATAATTGTGTTGACTGTGTTTTGTTCCTAATATCGCCTACCAAGTTGATCCTAATATCGCCTACCAGGCGATATTTGGAACAGTTACTTTCATTAAAAACTAAGAATTGCATTCTTGTTTCCTTTTTAATTTTAGTTATTTTATTACACTTTCCGTTCTTTTTTGTTGGAGGCCTCTTGTCTAAGATACCAAAGGAAATTAAAAATAGACAGACATGGAGTACGTCTTGTCTGCAGGCTGCAATGGGAACGTTAAAGGCTTCCAAACAGTTTGGCATTCCATGATCTACGATTCGTGAGTACATTAAAAAAGATGTGAATGAGAAAAACGATGGAATTGCGGAGGTTATAATACTGGTCAGAAAGAAACTTGGGAGAAAACCTGTACAGACGGATGATTTAGAAAAGGAGCAAGTTAACTACTGCAAGGAAATGGAATCCAATTTGCTTGGTTTGACTCGAAACGATGTTAAACAGATGGCCTACCAACTTGCCTTGAGAAACAATCTTCCCCACCCCTTCTCTGAAAAACAAACTCAGCTGGTCGAAAGTGACTGAATTCGCTTTTGAAAATAAAAGCTTTCTAATTCACAATCAGAATTCCACAGTCATTTGGCAAGAGTCATAATCCTAAGGTTCACTGAAGAAAACGTGAAATCCTTCTTCATAATTCTTAAAGCAGAACTTGAGAAAATTAAGTCCCCCCCCCCCTACCAGAACTTTTAATGTTGACGAAACGGGCATTATAACTGTCCAAAATAAAAATGTACAGGTGATTTGCTCGAAAGGGAAATAAGCTGTATACAAAATGTCATCGGCAGAGAGGGGGAAGATGTGGTCAGGAGTGGCTCATGTGCACTTCCTGCTTTCAGTGGAACCACAAATATTGTGATGCAGCCAATGGAAAGCGCAGGAAATATATATGTTACTTCTGTTTGAATGATTAAGTGGCCAAAATAGGTTTAAATTATTGGTATTACTTCTGTTTAACTTTTTCCACAATAGATTTTCTGTTTTTTTGTTCTGTGTTTTTATTTGAGTTTTCCTTCTTCTCTTTTTTCCACCCCCTCCACCCTCATGCAACTCCAGCAATCTTGCTCAGAAGGACTTTGCTAGCAACGCCTTTTAACAAGTGATACTAATTTCGCCTGGTAGGTGGTAATAGGAAGAGAGATAGGCGATATTAGGAATCGCTCTGGAATTAACTGGAAATTTAAATTTTTCCAATTTAGCTACATAACTTAAACTGGCACTGGTTTTGGAGCTGGTTGATCGCAGGATACCAAAGGAAATAGTTCTTAGGGATGTTCTTTAAGTTTCCAGCCTAATTAGAAACTCAAAAGTGGATGAAATGTCGAAAAAAATTTAGGGTAGGCGATATTTGGGACACTTACCTTATATTAGATCAGCTAAAACAGAAATTTGAGCCTAGAAAAAAAAATTACGAAAACTGTGTTTATGTATTGTTTAAAAATGAATGAATAAAATATTTGATCATGTAAAAACTGGTCGAAAATATATGCGGAATTCATCTCAGAAAAAAACCAAAAATATATTATAGATATTGGTTTATGAAATGTTTAAAAACGATCGAAAGTAAATATTAGATCGACCAAAAGCGAAATTTCAGCCTGGAAAAAAGCTAAAAATATTTTATGGATAGTCATTTGTGTGTTGTTTAAAAACTGTCAAAAATAAATATTAAATCGGTAAAAGGAAAATTTCCTAACCGAAAAAAAATATTCTATGGATATTGGTTTATGTATTGTTTATAAATGGTCGAAAATGAATATTAGATATGCTGAAAGAGAAATTTCAGCCTAGAAAATAACCAAAAATATTTTACGGATATTGGTTTATGTATTGTTTATAAATGGTCGAAAATAAACATCAGATCAGCTAAAAGAGAAATTTTACACTAGAAAAAAACAAAAATATTTTACAGATCTTATGTTTACGTATTATTTAAAAATGATTGAATAAAATATTAGATCCTGTAAAAAAAGGTCGAAATATGAGGAAGTCATTATAGAAAATAATCAAAAATATTTTAAAGATATTTGTTTATGAATTGTTTAAAAATGATCGAAAATAAATGATCAAACAAAAGCGAAATTTCAGCCTAGAAAAAAACTAAAAATACTTTACGGATATTGGTTTACGCATTTTTATAAACGGTCGAAAATAAATTTTAGATCAATTTAATGAGAAATTTCAATCTAGAAAACAATCAAACTTATTTTACAGATATTAGTTAATGTATTATTTAAAAATGATCGAATGAAATATTAAATCGAATTCATTTTACATAATAACCAAAAATATTTTATTCATATAGATTTAAGAATAGTTGAAACACAATTAAAAGTAAATATAAGTTTTACCAAAGGTGAAATTTCCACCTAGAAAAAAAGCTAAAAATAGTTTACGATTATTGGGATATGAGTCGTATAAAAACTATCTAAAGTGAATATTATATCAACTTAAGACGAAACTTAGTTTTAAAAATGATTAAAAATATTTTATTGGTACTGGTTTGCGTATCGCCGCGAAAATCGGTCGAAAGTAAACAATTGTTTTGTAAACAATGCAACAAATTATTGTGTAAAAAACGCATTGAATGATTTTCAAAGAAATGAAAACTTGGTTGTGTACCTAAATTAAAGATAAAACATACAGGGTGACAATAATTGGGCTATATGAAAAACAATCAAATTTTAAAAAGCTACTGAGTTCAAAAACTTAATCAAATTTGAAAATTAACTAGAGATAACTGGAATTAGTTTATGACATGTTCTATATGCTTGACATCAATGGCTATGATGTGGCGCAGATGAAGAGAAAAATTATCAAGTTCAAAAGTTATCAAGTTTTTTTTTCATATAGCTCAATAATTGTCTCACTCTATATCTATACTAATAAAAGGAAGTATTTGTGTGTTTGTGTGCTGCCTCTAGACGAATCAACGAAACTTACAACTATGAAATTTGGCACACGTGTAGTGAAGAGTCTGAACATTTGCACCTCGAAGCCCGAATTTTAAATTTTATTACCGCTAATTTTTAAGTAATAAAAACCAACAAGTTTTGAAGGGTGAATCCAGAAATGAAAGAGCCTTCCTTTTAAATTCGACCATATTTGAAAATGTCGAAAGCGATGTATTTTTTTTTTCATGAAAGTACATAAGTGTTATTTATTTGGAAAGAGCTTTAAAAACTGATAATTCTTTCTGCGTACACTTAATCTGTTACTTCAATAGATTTAGAGTTATTTGGATTCTAATCTTGAGATCATACGATGTAAACAAACCGTGATTCACAGCGTGATTATGCAATCAAAAACACCGAAAAACATTTCTATTATAAAAGAAATAAATTTTATTAAAATCTTATTACTTCTTTTAATAATATTAAGATGGTTTAAAAACATTATACACACTTCAAATTAATAGATTAAATTTTTTATGCAATATTTGATTCTATTTGCGCTAAGGTCTGCTAGATGGCACTGATACAGTATGCGCAGACTGATACAGTATGCGCTGTATCACAGTCTGTGCGCTATTTATTGTTGCACCACAAAGTTTAAATACCTTTATTCGTTGTTTTTTAGTGTTCCCATTATCTGACAATGATTACTGAAGGGAGCGGGTCCCTAAATCGACCGGCTAGATGGGCGAAGCCCGGCTAGTTGTTAATATAAATTTACTTTATATTTTTAAGATAATATTTAGCTATTTAACATTTTTTAATGCGGCAGACACTTTATCTATCAACATTCGCCCAATGTTTTTTGTATCGTATAATGAGGGCCTCGTATACGCAAATAAACATCGTCCCCTGATGCTATCTCAAATGAGTCCTAGCACCTCCGGGGCGACAACGAGGGTCTCGTACCCTCATTACACCTTTACAAACCACGCGGAGGAATATTCAGGTATACAAATTTAACATGCCTAAACCCGGCGCATACACAAGGGCATACATTGGTGCTTGTCTGTATTCGATTTGAGCATCCTCTCTACCAAATTCCAACGCGCTGACCACTATATATCCTGGACCTAATGTATGGGTGTTTTGTATATTATTTTCAGCAACGATTGTTCAACAATTCTAAATGTAAAAAGAATATGAAAATTATTCTTTTAAATATTAATAAATGCTATATACTTATTTTAAATGAGAGAATTAAGTACAACTTTGATGTTTTATAGTTCATATTGTCTTTAAATATATTGATAGTTGTACTTTCAAATTCTGCTTAAACAATTTATAACTCTGTTGTAGAGATTTTCTATTGTAAAAAAATAAAATGTTGTTGGTATAAATGCTGAACCAATAATGTTTTATTTTCCATATTAATTTTCTTTTCTTTTTTGTTGCACATGGGAAATTTTTTAAGCAATTTGTTTCGAGCATTTTTAAGAGTTGTATTTATTAAAGTTATTAATAACTCTCATGAGCCGAAAAATCATTTTTCGCAGTAGTTTTTATACCAGTGAAAGAATTTTCAGATTATTGTTTATGTTCGTTTATTCGGAAATATTTTCCTTTCTTTTTTTTTCCTTTTTTATTCGAATTCAAATATCCTGTAAAATGGTTAATAAATATAGAAAAAAAATCTTTGAAATATCTAGCGAAGGATTTCATATGTATCTTTTTAAAAAATAATAAATTAATTTTTGCTATTAAAAAATCCAATGAGAGATAAGTCGGGTCAGCAAGGTAAGCATATACGATACAATATAAAAAAATTGTGACTTGTAACGAGGTCATCGCAGAAACTAGAGGCTGTCTTTTTTTTATTCTGGCATCTATTTCCGGTATGGATATGTTAATTCTGTAAGCCGGAAAGTCCCTCCGTGGGATTTGTAGGGATGGGAAGAAGGTACGGACTCCGGATGTCGCTCTTGGGTATACTCGGTCTGAATTTCGGTGGCACCAGGGTGAAATTTGAACTCTGACACATTTTGTGCCATTGAGAGAGGGGTGGGCGAGAAAGAGGTGAAGGGAGAGCGATTGAAGAAGGGGGAAAAGAGAGAGAAAGAGAAGAGAAGAATGGAGAGACAGAGTGAGAAAAGAGGGAAAGCGGGAGAGGGAAAAAAAGGGTAAGAGAAAGAAAGAGACAGAGAGAGGTTTGAAACAGAGAGAGAAGAGATAGAGGAAGTGACAGAAAAAGAGTTGAGGGAAAGAGAGAGAGAGAAGAACGAAGAGTCAAGAAGAGGGAAAGAGAGATAAAGGGAGAGAGAAAAAGAGAAGAGAGAAATAGAGGGAGGAAGAGAGAAATAGAGAGGGAGAGAAGAAGGTAGAAAGAAAAAGGGAGAGAAGAAGGGAGAAAGAGAGGGTGAGAGACAGAAGAGGGAAAGTGAAAGAAGAAGGGAGAAAGAGAGAGTGAGAGAGAGAAGAGGGAAATGGAAGACAGAAGGTAGAAAAGGAGAAGAAGGAGGAGGAGGAGAATTTTAAGCCAAGAAGAAAAAATGCGTTTTTTGGAAAATTTTTTGTACAACCTCCACTTTAAGTTAAAGGATTCCTAGTAAAAGACTATCCCATTCGTCTCTAAAAGTCTCGTGATAAGGATTTTATTATAGACACAAAAAGATTTTGCGATAGAATGCCCCTTAATGGTAATAAAAGTTGTGAAAAGATATGTAACAACGTATATTAAGATGAGAAAGTAAATGAGGTTAAGTTTAAATATCGATAAAATTTATTCATATACTCTACTTATTGTAGTTACTTTTCAAAATACACCGCAATATCAGTTTAACGTTACAGAAAGCAGAGTTCGAAATTTCGAAACCTCCGAACAGTAAATTCACCGATCGATAACCATCTTGCTAAAGTGCTACGAAAAAAATACTAGCGAATTACTAAATCAGTTGATAAATTGAAATGGCTTAGAAGATACTCTTCCAAAATACCTTTCTTACCATCTATTTATTCTTATCTCTTAGGTAAATAGACGCAATAATTATAAATCTTACTTGGAAAAGTGTTAAAAAAATTGAATTTCTGCACTCACTCTGATTCTTCAAGTCATTTTGTCTTGTGATAAGAATTTTGTTATTTGATACATTTATAAACAGATAAATAAGTTTCATTACTCCAAGTAAAGAATCAGGAATGTCCTGCGTATCGTACATAAATGATAGGAATTTACTTTTCTGGGAATAATAAGTAGATTTAAATATATTTTTTCATAACAGCAGTTCGATCGAGTGAAAAATTGATATGCCATCTACCAATTTTAATATTTGGTACACGTATCAGAAAGGTTAATTTGGTGAAAGTCCGTTATACTATCGAACAAATTGAAAATGTATTTGATACCATTGGTATTTTATTATAATATTAGATGTATTTTAATTTTTTATTATACAACAATATAATACCCTGCTCCTTTAAAATTATTTTTAAGGTTATTTTATTTTATTTTAATCCCTAAAACATAATTTCTGACAGCTTCCTAGATATCATTGCGTAAAATAGTAGAAGGAGTGAAAAACGTCTTTCTTGTTGTAATTTGTTTTCACATTTTGAGAAGAAATGATAATTATTTATGCTATATACTTTTGCTCTTTACATTTATACAGTTAAATATAAATGAATGGAATATTTTTTATTGCAAATGTGTTTTTGGTAAGTATCAAGTATTATTATTATTATTGTTGTTGTTGTAAATTCTGGCTGGAATTATTCCAAACCAGGTCCATATAGGCTAACGGGCATAGGGTTGCGGCTATGGTTTATAATGGCACAAGGGTAGGAGTCCGATTTAGCCAGTCGCCACCTCAATTGTGACCGAGCACCCATAGAGGTGACAAGTGGCCCAGTTGGCAAGGGCAGCTGGATAGTGATCTGAAAGTCACTGGTTCAGTACTCATCGTTGACAAATCCACCGCCGTGTACACTATTAGTGGGTGGTGCACGTAAAATCTGTCGTGGGTGCAATGTCTTCCAAGTTCTCAAAATCACCTCTGGAGGTGCGGGATCAAGTGTTCTGGTCTCGTCACTTGACTCGGTTCAAAATTACGGGACTGGTCCTCTGCCAAGTCGGACTTCAACCCTTGTGGTGCAGTCAAAACAGGAGCAGCACCATCATCGCCCATAGCATTCGGGACATGATCTGATATTTCTCTCGGTCAAGTGGCTTAAGTAACAACATATCTAAGAAGATCGTATCCTCTCCCACCCTCTTTGACCTCGTAGAAGGAATTTCCGGTTTACGGATTTAATGTGACTCTCTCCTGTCTAGAAACGGAGGTATTTAATGGCACTTGTCGGGATTCGATATGAGCACCCCTAGCACTGAAAGGCGCTCTACCACTAGACGACATCACTCAAGTATTATTGAACTATCTTAGCGAATTTATTTTAAAACTACAACAACTAGAAAAGTACGATGAATCAGAAGCTGAAATTTGGCAAATAGGCTTTAAATTTAATGTAAAGTAGCTTATTGGGGCGTTTCCAGCTTTTCTCGTTAAACAGATATCCTCAGGGTCTGTTTTTCGCGAGACAGTGACGCGAAAGTTGAGCTTATGAATGCCTCGTTTCTCAATATCGAACGAAAATCGTAATTGAAACGGCGTTAACTCGGAAGGGAATAACAAAATAATAAATTGTTTATGCAAAATAAGGATGTCATATGTATTGTGACCACAATTAATAACCATAGAATCATGTGATTGATAATTCAAAGAAATGGCCTGGTAAGTAAATGAATATTTTCATAAAAAAGAAAGCTGTCTTTTCACTTCATTTACATTTCTGATTTACTTAAAAAAAAAAAAAAACACAAGTTACTTCAATGAGCATCTCTCAAACAACTTAATAGTAATAATTAGGTAGATGGAAATTAAGCGAGTTCATTAGAAACTCGGATTTTCGCTAGTCTAATTTGAAAACCAAAAATTGAAAACTACGGAAAAATACCAAAACAAAATACTTTCTATGAACTGGTCTACAAAAAGCCAAGAAAATATCCCCACTTTTAATGATATAATCAAAAGATGATTGCTCTCAGAGAAATGATTTTTTTTCAGGTCAAAGCTTTTTTTGTGTAATGGTGAACTAAGAACCATTAAAAATGCATGAATTTTTATGAAATAATGCCAAGCAAAATTGCATTTCCTTTGTTAGTCATGTCAGAAATTTCTGCACCTGAATGGATTGAAATTGTTAAAAATTTAGTATCATGGATGAAATTATATTTTGGGAGGTTACAATTTTCTTTTTAAAACATTTAAAAAAAGTTTGTAACCGTTGTTTGTTCGAATTCTCTAGAATGGACAGAGAGAATTTCAATGTTACGTGCTATAGGAGAAATTTTTATGTTGTCAAGCAAATTAACCATTTTCTAGAGATATATCATCGGGTATTACTTCTTTAAAAGTAATTTATTGCAGAGCTAAATTGGTTTTCCATTCCTTCCAATACAATTTTGCTGTCTGATTAATTTATCCATCATTCCGTCTAATTTTACCAACGGTAACGTTGTAAATCACCCTTTACTTGTGTATACTCTTTACTCTTTACAATTATGCTTCATTGTAGAAACTATTTGTTACATGGTGTAACGCCCGCAGTTTACCGTTCGCAAAACAGCCATTAACATTATCCTTTCGCAGACATATAATAATTGAAGATAAAAATATATATAATACGTATAAATGAAATTTAATGTTACATTACTAACATATATCAAAAGTTTTTCAATACTTATTTCAATTAAAGAAGTCCGAGGATTTGGAATTTTGCCGAAAATATTGTTACCGGGATACATAATTTTGTCATGTACATTACAGGTAACTCGGTAGCTTAGCCATCGGTCTCCAACTTCCACATGGGCGCACCGCTGCCGCTTTGCCACACGGAGCCTTAGACCATGTAACCGTGGGGAAAGAGGAAAAAAAATTACTAATTTTTTTAAAGAGTAAACTTTGTTTATAATTAGTAAACAGAGATGGCGCCACGAACCTAAAACCGAAAAAAAAATGTTGCAGATTACAGCTTAGTAAGTATATTAAATGCTTAAGTATTACCTCATGCGAATAACTTAATATACAGAAAAAGAAAACATTATTCTCGCGTTTGATAACACATGGTGCTTATAATAAAATACAGTGTTAAATTTTGGCGATTTTCAAGTCATCTATAATTGAAACCAAAACAACTCCTTAAACATTTTTAAAATAATGCAGATTTTTAATTATCTATATATCTTATTAATAAAAGAGTTTATCTATATATATAAAACAGTTCCGTAACTGACTCACTCACTGGTGACTGACATACAACGCACAGTCCAAACTGCTGGACCTAAAGGGCTGAAATTTTGCAGGGCGATTCTTCTTATAGTCTAGGTGTGCACTAAGAGAAATTTTTAAAAAAATTCTTCTTAAATTTTTTAAAATAAAATTTTTAGGCCGTTTTGGTAACTTTTTTTAAGTTTGCATTAAAAATAATAATTTGAGGGTTATAAAATTTATATCACGAGAAATATTTTAAAAATTCCTTTAAAATGAAATCTTTTTCAAATCTTTACCCCTGTTTTCTGATTTCTGGTGAATTTTTAAAGATTAATTTTCAGAATTTAATTTATTAAATGCTGATCACGTGATTTCTTTTTCTGGTACTTTAAATACATTTATCGTCACGTGCATAACAACCCAATAGACAAAAAAATATTTTTTTCTTTCTAATGCGGCAGACGATTGGACATTATTTTGTCTATAAAAATATCCCTTACAATTTTTTTTTAAATATATATATTTTTTTCTACATTAATCGTATATATATTGATCGTCGTATTTATTATAAATATATATATTTATTTTTTTGGCATTAATTGCATACATTGACCGTTGTATTTAATTTGAATGTACTCCGTAGCGACGTGCGGGTTTTCAGCTAGTTTATATATATATATATATATATATATATATATATATATATATATATATATATATATATATACAGTGGCTCCCAAAAATGTTAGTACACTTACGATTTTAAATGAAATAGGGGTCTATCCATTGATTAAAATGAATATTTCAGAATGGGTATTTAATAATAAGATCTACAATCTATTCTTAACAAAACTACATGAAATACACTCATGGACAAAAAAATTATCGCACCCAGAAGTAGTCGTCAAAAGGAAACGAAATTTTACATACTTAATGACTACTTTGATATAAGTAAATGATAAGAAAATCAAAGAAAAAGGATAATTTATTTCAGAGAAAAAGGCAAAAGAACGGAGGAGTTAATACTCCGTTGGACCCCCTCTAGCGCGAATGCATGATGCGATACGATCGGGCATTGAGTCATACAAGTTCTGTATGATGTCTTGAGACATTTCGTTCCATATTTGCTGTAACCTTGCCTCTAGTTCGTTCAAACTCGTGGGATGCCCAACTCGTCATCTTAAATGATCCCATATATGCTCGTTTGGAGACAAATCTGGGGATCGGGCAGGCCAAGGAAGGGTAGTAACACGATTGTCATCACTGCCGAGTTTGAATCTGGATTCGTCGCTAAAGACGACCTGGTTCCATTCCGCTGCAGTCCAGTTTCCTCGTGCGCGGCAAAACTCCAAACGGAGGCGTCGATGGGTGGGCGTCAAGGGCAGCATACGTAATGGGCGATACCAACTGTCCTTCAGCCAGGCGCCTTCGTATGGTTGAGAAGACACAGAGGCCCCTAGTGAAGGTGTTACCTGTGCCTGGATGGCGGCCGATGAAGCAGTTGGCTGTACGCGTGCATTTCTTACGATGTGATGGTCTTCTCGACGACTGGTCTGTCGAGGGCGTCCTGAGCCTGGTCTTCGTGTACATGACATCTCTCGGGTCCACTGGTCCCAACACCTCCTCACAACACAATCAGAGCGGCCTAATTGACGAGCTACTCGCCTAGCTGACCACCCAGCTTCCATCATCCCGACGATTCTCCCCCTCTAAAACTGCGACAACTGCTTATATTGTCTTCGAACACGGCGTAATGGCATGTCTATCTCAGCTCTTCCTTTGTAAATGATTCAGCACACTCAAACAAGGTTTGGTTACCTGTTTTATACTCCACAGAGTACGATGTTCAACGCCCTCTACCGGCTATACGTAATGCGCAATCACGCTGCATTTCTAATCATTTGCATATCTCCCGGACATGTACCTTCATTGCAAGTTTCGTTACGATCCCGCAATTATTTCTTGGTGCGCTAATTGTTTTGTCCATGAGTGTATTTTGAAAACATAGTTAAACTTTATTTTTAAGAAACCAGTAATCAAAAAGTAACAAAAAATTTATCTCACAAAAGTCATCGTACACTAAAATATTTTCGGATAAATTCATAATTAAAATTATCGACTGGCGCTTTATTTTTATTATTGAATTGTGGTGGCACTTAAAATATCGTTAGGCTTTAATTTTTGTTTGCCTACTCCGTAATATTCTATTTATTATATAAAAATAGCTCGTAATCGTAAAGAAACATCAAACAGCATTCGAAAGTTGTCACAAAAGTCATCAAAAGTATCTCACAAAAGTCATCGTACACTTGTAAAAAAATCTCTACATATTAGCAAATATTCTAAAAATTAATATTTAGTAGGATCTACAATTAGCAAATATTCTATTAGCAAATATTCGTTAAATTAATATTTAGTAGGATATCCTTTAGCATCCACAACAGCTTTCAAACGTCTGGGAATAGATTGCTTTAGTTCTTTTGTAATTTTTGCATCAATGTTCATCCATTCTTCTATCTTAATTGTTTTTAGTTTGCTTTTCGTGTGAATGTCGTGTTTACGTACTCGAATCTCCAGTTCTCTCCAAATATGTTCTATTGGGTTTAAATCTGGCGATTGAAGTGGTGTTTTCAAAACTTGAGGACAATTATAGAGACACCAGATGCGAACTCTGAGAGCCGTGTGCTTACGATGATTATCTTGATAAAAACAAAGTTGTTTCCAATACCCAAATTTTGAGCTGATAATTTTAAATTCTCTCTTAAAATATTTATAAAAACAGCATGATTCGTTATGCTATCAATAAATACCAAATTTCCTAGTCCTGATGCTGACATGCACCCCCACACAAGGATACCTCCACCGGTATGCTTAACTGTTTCTACTAAGTTCTTGGGATTAAGTTCCTCATTTTTTTCTTCTCCATACAATTATACGCCCATCAGAACCAAAAATGTTCATCGGCATATAAGACATTATTCGAATAGTTTTGGGGCTTATTTATCATTGACAGTGCGAAGGGAAGCCTAAACTTTCTGTTTCTCTCACTCAAAAGAAATTTTTCTAGGGGCAGATCGCCCATGTAATCCAGCTGTTCTGAGAACTCGTCAAAACATTTCAGGTGAAATTGAAGTAGAAAATGTTTCATTGAATTCTGCAGAAATTTTTACAGCACTCAAACTTGAATTTTTCAAAAATTTTCTAAATATAAATCTCTGATCACGTTTTGTTAACTTTGCCGGACGGCCTTTCCTTACCTTGTTTTCGATCCAATTTTCTTCTTTAAATCGTTTTTTCAAATACTGCACAGTAGAATGAGATAAATTAAGTAATTTAGCAATATTCCGAACTGATTTACCACTACTATGATGAAAAATAATCAATTTTCGAATGATTTTTGTTGTTTCTTTACGACTACGAGCCATTTTTAAATAATAAATAGAATATTACGGAGTAGGTAAGCACAAATTAAAGCCAAACGATATTTTAAATGCCACCACAATTCAAAAATAAAAATAAAGCGCCAGACGATAATTTTAATTATGAATTTATCCAAAAATATTTCAGTGTACGCTGACTTTTGTGAGATAAAGTTTTTGTTACTTTTTGATTACTGATTTCTTAAAAATAAAGTTTTACTATGTTTTCAAAATATTTCATGTAGTTTTGTTAAGAATAGATTATATATCTTATTATTAAATACCCATTCTGAAATATTCATTTTAATTAATGGATAGACCCCTATTTCATTGAAATTCGTAAGTGTACGAGCACTTTTGGGAGCCACTGTATATATATATATATATATATATATATATATATATATATATATATATATATATATACACACAGAGAGAGAGAGAGAGAGAGAGAGAGAGTGAGAGAGTATATAACAAATATCTGGTATTTTTTTATCATACTATTGATAAAAAAATAGAAATTTAGAATTATGTCATGGATAGTAAAAGGTACAATTACTCCCTTTCTGAGATACGGGTCGAACTTCGAAAATGGTCAAGCATGTTCTCTGTGCGTAATTACTGTAAGGTGGGCAGAAGACTGGGCAAACAAGCTTCATGAAACAAAAAGCTCAAGTTTTACGGACCCATCTATATATTTTAGTTGCTAAGGCGACTTTTCGGGCAGTCCGTGAGAGAAAGTTACTGCATCAATTGACTTCATTTTGGTCTTAAACGAAAGATTGTAATCTGCAGATTTGGCGAATTTGGTTTTTGTATCCACAATTTCTATTAATTAGTGATAATTTACAATTGAAAAAAATTATTTCTGCGCATGCTCAGTGGCATGTTTAAATCTCGCTTTAGAAACTCACTGTTTATGCGTATGTTCAGTGACAAGTTTTAATAATAAACACATTTATTCCGAATAGTCTCTCTTAAACATTGATTTCTGTGCATGCTCAGTGGCATGTTTTAAGGATAAACACGTTTATTCCGAGGAGTCACTTTAGATCTTTCTCTGTCATTTTTATTTTTGTGATAATTATGTTTGTGAAATATAAGATTGCACCCGATGGAATTTTATTTATTTCGTGTTGTTTAATTAGTTATAATTTACAATTAAAAAAATTGCTTTCTGCGCATGCTCATCGGCATTTTTAAATCTGGTTTTAGATACTCACTAAACTCGAGGCCGCTTAAACACATTAATTTGTTTCTACGCATTATTATGATTTTCAACATTTGGCAATGATGTGTTCAGTATAATTTGTGTATTAGTGCATTTATTTACTATCTATCCGTCATGTTTTGACGGGTACCAAATAGTTCCATTTAAAAACACAGAGGTGCACACACTGAGTTTCGCGAAATTACAGTTGAACAAGGTGGCGAAATAATCGAATCTTGAAACTTGTGGGTATGGTTTCATGCAACTGTAGTTTCGTGTAAATTGTGTTCTATCGCTTGTAGGGTTCGCGTGTTGCTCAGATGCAAATTTCTGGTAGCTGCGCAGTGCAGGCCAGTCGAAATGAGTTCGGGGTTAGGTGTCTGGTCTATTTAAGTGACACACGCTGAGTTGGCAAGGGCCCAAGAAGGGAGTGGAGATTTGTACGGTAGTACGTTACGCTATTAGTAGGGATACGGAGAGGCGAGAAAAGTTAGATTGAAGGTGATAGCGGTATTTAACTGATAGAGCACGTATTAGTATTTAGCCTAAGTGGCTGCACGATTTCGATAGTTATTTCAGAGCCCGATGGTTACGGGTATTGTTAGTGAACGTATATTCTGCCTGAAAGGGTTCATTACGACTTTAAAGTTCAGTTTCTTAGTACCGCAAGTTGCGGTACTGTTGTGTTATTATTTGAAGTCCCAAGTCGGTCTATGTTAGTCTACATCTACGTAGAATAAAAAAGGAATTATTTATGTTTATGCCTCTTACTTTATAGTGTGCCTGGAACGTTAGAGGATTGCAGGGTAAATAAGAAATAGAACCACATACGCTTAAATAAGATAAATGGATGAACCTATGATATTCGTCTCCTTCCCTTATTTCGCAACCACCAGCAAAGCATGAATACATCCTCGGCATCGGATGACATCCTAGAAACTGAAAACTACTCGTGTCTAGGTCGGATATAGGCACGTTAAATCTATATACCGAAAAGTCCTTCTATGATGTCAGAGAGGGGGGGAGATGGTATGATCCCACAGACCATGTCGCCCCTGGGCATGGTCAAAATTTTTGGTTACAGCCTATTCATTGGCTGGGATTCAATCCCGGAGAGCATTAATTGCTATGTCGCGCCCTGTCTGGTGCACTTGAAACTCAAAACTACAGTTCATCCAGTGGTCGACCTCATGTGAAACAAGTCTCAATAAACTTATTTCTTAAAACTAGTTTCCTCAGTGTGCGGCCCGACTAAATCTTTCTCTAATGTACGATCTAGATTATTTGCACTTTATCCTGCACTGGTCGCGCGACGTCTCACAGAGTCTAACAACACTTTATTTACATTTTGCGTATTAAAGGATTAACTCTGTATGCCGAGCAAATGTTAGTACCTTCTAAGTGTTTATGGAATCATTGCTAAAAAACAAAACTCAAAGCAGTTGCTATCATTCTTTTATGGTAAACGGATATATATCAGAACACCTGATTGCCGTTTCATCAAATTTGTAAAAAAAATGCTAATAGAAATATATCAATATTTTTAAAAAAAATTGCTTTATTTTAATTCATACTATTGTAAAAATTGCTTTAAAAATAAGTTTTTCCTATTTGATTGATTTTCCTTTCTAAAAATTGCTTGTAGAAAAACCATTTTTTCATTTGCTTTTATTTATGTTATTGTAAAAAGAGAAATTAAAATTACATTATTTTTTTTGTTTTCAATGACATTCATTATGTCTTTAACATATTGTTTCACTAAACACTTATTTTTACAAATATAATAACTGAAACCTAAATTAGATAGTGTGGCGTGTATCAGACGCCGCGGGACCACGCCTGCAATTTTTATATACGCGACTAGTGCAGGGTTAAAAGGTGTGGAATTAAACAGGTAATAAGATAGATGATAGTATAGTGGTACTTTTATAAGAGTTAATTGGAGAAAACACATTCTGACACATGTCTGAGATAAAACAGTATATTAATCAAAATGAGTTAAAACAGTATATTAATTAAAATAGTTATAAAAGTCGAGTTCCATGTCACAAAAGGCATGAGACAGTTTTGTTTCTTATAGTAAGAAAATTCCTAGCATGATTATAATGTCTAGTTTATATACGCCTCGATTTCTTGATTTGCATTTTGCGTGGAAATCATACTTTGAAATTACCCTTTTACTCCCACTAAATCTCCACTTCTAAGCGGACTAAAATTTAATCTGTCGAAGATAAATTTTTCCCTTCTTACAAGCTATTTACAGTTAATAGTTTCGACTTTTCTGCGAAGTTCATACGCGAACGATTTAAAATAAGCCACCTTTTTAAAATCTCCAGTAAGTAACATTAAAGTGCGTTTAAAATACAATGAGGAACAAACGTGAAGATCAATGGAGATTACGCGAAAAGAAATCAAATGAAGGTAAAAATAATAAGAGAAAAGAATTTAAAAGTCAAGGCACCTGCTTCGGTTTCCACAATATCTGAAAGATTTTAACTCCATTCGTGTGTCTATCAATAAATTAAAATCGTAGTTTTGCTTCTTTGTGCGAAATTGGGTCACGCTATTTTCAAATCAAAAGAAACTTAAATTGTAAAATCTTTCCAGGTAGAAGTTTTGTTTAAATATTTTAATACTGTTCGGTAAAAATCATTTTCGAGAAATAGAAATCACTATTTATTTACCACAACTTTGGAAACAAATGCTGTAAAACATCTATTTGCTTTTCGATGCAAGTCAAGGAATAGAATAACTTTACTTGAAGGTTTTAATGTTCTATTTTTTTAAAGAGATTCTCAAACGTTTTCTTTGTAAATTATGTTTACTTTTAATAATTATTTTCATGAGTGAACATAAAAATCTGTAAAAACGGTAAGAAATGTTTGACGTAAATAGAATCCGGAACATTAATGCAGATCCTTCGATTTTTATAAACCATGGCAGAAGTATTACTCCATTTAAAGTAGAGAGATGCTATTAGAAGCTGAAGTGGCAGGTTTTATGAGATACAAAAAGTAATTTCTTTCTTTCTACCAGATGTCGAGTTTAAGATTAAAACTAAATGGTATTCTTGCGATTGTAAAATTTTTTTTTCTCATTTATGTTGCAGTAAATATTTTTTGCTTGATTATTTTGTAAAATGTTGATATATTTCCAGATAATAATTTATTTTATTAAATCCTTAAAAAATATTAACATAACTGTAAATACTTTCAGAAATTTGTATAACAGGAAATAAACACCGTTACGCTAATTACGACCTATAATTGACTGCTTAATTTTTGTAGGTCCTGATCTATATTAATTACATGGTCTTCTTAGAAGAATTCCAGTTGAAACTTTTAGCTGGACAGCCAATAATATTAACGCCTTCTTACGTTTAAATAAAAACTCACTGAAAATTTCTTTATGAGATTGTGATTTCCAGTGTTCATTAACCTTAGAAATCACATAAATAATTGATATTTGCTAATCAGTTTGTCGTTTCTCTCCTGTGTTTCTATTGCCTCAGAATACTTCTATTGTCGTACCTTTTCATTGTCTTAGAAATCGCATAATTAGCTTCATTTTGCAAATTATCTTGCCGTATCTCGCCTCTGTTTCTATTGCTTCAGCGGGATCGTCGCTCTCAAATATAAGATATAAAAAGCTTTCCAGTGTCTTTTTATGGCAGTTTAGGCGAATTATTTCTTAGTTTATAGTGCCCTTATTACATAAAATATCATATGCATAGATGGGAGGGCACGTTGGCCCATCTTCCAAAGTCAGCGATCCAGTGATCTGAATGTTACTGGTTCGATGCCCGTCGCTGACAAATCCAGCGCCATGTACACTAATGGCGGTTGGTTCACGAAAAATCTGTCGTGGCTGCAATGTCCTCCAAGTTCTCAAATTTACTTCCGGAAGTGCGGGGTCAAGTGTACTGGTCTCGTCACTTGATGCGGTTCTAAATTACAGGACCGTCTTGAAGGGGATAAAGGTGCCACCTATACGGTGCCCCATTAAATGAATGGCCAACAGTCTCACGGTGTACATATAGGCGAATGTCTAGCGACAGGTGCCTTCGTGTTCGAAAAAAAAACATACATAGTTGTGAAGCAATGGTAGATTAATTAGTTTTTTATTTACTTCGGAAGGAATTTCAAATGACAACGAATTTTAAGCAAATTTTATGTACACCATAAAAATTACTTACAACTCGTTGTAATTTGCTTTTACCGGTACAACTGCTACAGCTTCTGACGTAAACACAATATTATCTTGAGAATGGTAGATTAATTAGTTTTTTATTTACTTTGGAAGGAATTTCAAATGACAACGAATTTTAAGCAATTTTTATATACACCATAAAAATTGCTTAAAATTCGTTGTCATTTGCTTTTACCAGTACAACTGCTACAGCTTCTGATGTAAACACAATATTATATTGAGAATGCTCTACTCACTAGAGAAAGTTATTATCTTCGTTCTCCAAGTTATAAAATGATGATATATTTATTTATTTTTGAGTTGTCATGTTTCGCAGAAATGTCAAATTAGCGCCCATTTTTTTTCCAGTTATTCCTCCTTGAAAAAAAATATTTTAATCTAACAGGTAAATTTCTTACATATTTTTCCAAGTTTTAACTTACAACGTATTATGAAAAATAAACTGCTGGCCACTGTAAATGCAACACCCTGAAGGAAACATGCAAACAACATGAAATTTACAACATGCATTAGCGGAAGTGAGATATGCAAATGATTAGAATTTCAGCGCAGACGCACATTACGCGCGCCTGTGGCGCCACTTCAAAGCGCTATTTAAGTCTTGGAGATTTCGACGATTTCAAGTTCGGCGATTGTGTTTTTCTTGTGGTTTTTTCAAAAAAAACGATCAATTATGCCTCGTCGAAAACAGCGATCATCTTTTGATCAAGTATCGGAGTTCGACAGAGGAAGGATAGTGGCCTACCGAGATTGTGGATTATCTTTCAGGGAAATCGGTAGTCGTGTTGGACGAAACCAAACAACTGTAATGCGGATATGTGAGCGTTGGATGCAGGAGGGTACGACGGACCGGCGTGTTCGATCGCGTCCACCTCAGTGCACCACTTCACGTGATGACAGGCAAATTGTGGGCATGGCAGTGACGGATCGCTCTGTCACATCACGAACCATAGCACAGCACATGCAGTCTGTAACGCATCATCCAGTGTCTGCGCGTACCATTCGACGCCGTTTACAGCAGAGTGGTCTGTCCGCAAGACGTCCATTGCTTTGTCTACCCTTGACGCAGAACCACAGACGTATCCGCCGCCAATGGTGCGATGACAGAAGGATGTGGACGGCAGAATGGAATGAAATTGTCTTTACTGATGATTCACGCTTCTGTCTGCAACACCACGATGGTCGCATTCGAGTCTGGAGACACCGTGAAGAGAGGATGCTGAACAGCCGCGTTATGCACCGCCACACTGGTCCTGCACCGGGTATTATGGTATGGGGCGGTATTGGATATCACTCTCGCACACCTCTAGTACGCATTGCCGGTACTTTAAACAGCCAGCGCTACATCTCCGAGGTGTTGGAGCCAGTTGTCCTTCCTTACCTTCAGGGCTTGCCCACAGCCATATTTCAACAGGATAATGCGTGACCACACGTGGCACGCATTGTCCAACGGTTCTTCGTCAATCGCCAGATTGAATTGCTTCCCTGGCCGCCTCGCTCTCCGGATCTTTCGCCGATAGAAAACATGTGGTCCATGGTTGCTCTACGATTGACCCAGATTCCATCCCCAGCTGCGACAGCAGATCAACTTTGGCAACGTGTGGAAGCTGCTTGGTCTGCTGTAACCCAAGAACACATCCAAAGTCTCTTTGAATCAATGCCGAGGCGTGTGGCAGCGGTGATCTCCAACAATGGCGGCTACTCTGGCTACTGATTTTGGCAGGAACCACACTTCACAGAAGTCTATAAATTTAGTCATTTGACACTTGGTCAACATGTTATCTACAAAATAAATTTTGTTGTGATATCTATTGTCTTTTTTCGTGTTGCAATTTGGGTGGCTAGCAGTGTAGATCAAAAGACAAAATTTAAAAAAAATTATACTAAAAAACAAACGAAGTCCTTCGACGGATATCAACCAAAAATGTGGTCTTCGCTGCTCTATCCCATGTGCGTGTGTGTGTGTTGGGGGGAGGGAGGGTTTCTAGGTTTAGGATTTTTGTAGTTCATACTATTTTGATAAAGCAGTTCCTTAAATGAAAAGCAATTTTTTATCAAATCCATCCGGCACACTGGCTCTGTTAGCAAAGTCCCCGTAGATCAAATTACGTGTAATACCATGGCTATTCAGTAAGTATGCTTAGAATACAGGTAACTAACATTCTATCCTATAATTTATCTTATATGAAGGCATCTGATTTTTGAGTATCTTTACGCAGTTCAATGTTGAAACCTATCAAAGGCAATAAGAATGATAAAGAAAATTATTTTCAATATTTGATTAACCTTTAGCTTACGGGACCCATTTTTCCGATTCCTTCTTTAGAGTGGAAATATATATATATATATATATATATATATATATATATATATATATATATATATACCCTCACTTCCAAAAGTTATGCACGGAGCGGTAAAATGCGAAAAAAAGGACAAGTACTGCTTTGATTGACATAAAATGCTGCAAGTAAGTATCTTTATGTTTATTCATGAAACGAAAGAACAGACGAATATTACAGAGAATACGAAATTACAGAGATAAAAAAAAATTGAATTTTCATAAATTATAAGATGACGTCATATTTGCGTCATTAACAAAATGATGTTTAAATGCAAAACAAACGACAAAAACCGACATTAATAGGGTATGTGAGCACCCTTTACCTTCACACAAAGTGTACAGCATGTGATCAGGCTTGTTACGAGTTGATCAACCACCGCAGAGTCCAGTAATCGCCATTCCTCCTGTAGGGCAGTTTCTAAATCTCTGAGAGTGGCTGGAGGTTGGAAACGTCTACATACGGCACGGCCGAGGGCATCCCAAAGATTTTAAATTGGATTTAGGTCCGGCGAGTGAGCTGGCCACTCCATACGCGCAATCCCCTCACTTTCCAGAAAGTCGTAAACGATGGCAGCTTTATGGGGACGGGCATTATCGTCCATAAAAACGAAATAAGGACCAACTGCTGCAGCGAACAGTTTCACAGTGGGGTCTAGGACTTCATCTAGATACCGTACGGCCGTCACAGAACCTCGCTTGTAGATGTGCAATTCGGTGGGATATCTCAATGAAATCCCTGCCCAGGCCATGATGCTTTCACCGCGGAATGCGTGATGTTCGGTGATGTTATCGGGCCGATTGCGTTTGCCTTGTTCCCTCCAGACCCTTACACGCTTATCATCGAGTTGTAGGGCAAATCTGGACACATCTGAGAACATAGCGTTGCCCCAATCGGACACAGTCCAATTCACATGCTGGCGGCAGCACTTTAATCGTGCCCCTCTGGATTCAACGAATTAAGGAACACAAACTCTTGGACCCGGGCGTACAGACCATTCATGTGTAGCCTTCAACGAACAGTAGTGCCAGATATCGTCTTACCAGTGGTCGCTGCAACCATAGATGTCACACGTTGGAGGTCTATCTTCGATTCCGCTTGGCTACAACAGCAATATATCGATCTTCCGAGAGGGTTTTAACCCTTGGACGACCGGATGCAGATCTTCGGAGAACTGTTTGTTGGTTTCGAAATGTTTCCATAATCGTGAAATGACGGAATGATGAACGCCGAAGAAAAGAGCAAATATGTGAGAGACTGTCCTTCTTCAATGCGCCCGACAGCCCGACAACGCTCAGAATCTTCCATTCGTCTTCTGGAAGCCATGGAAACACGTCTAGCTTGAAAACAAATCGTACGAATGTTATAAACACCTTTCATCAGCACTTACATGCAACTCCTGTATCTCTTCACAATGCTGGCTTCTTAAACGACAGCTTGTTTTGCATATTTCTCGAAGCGAAACCGTGATTGGCTGTTATCTAACATATTTGCATACTTCCCTCTACCTTTGCAGCAAATTTCAGCTTCTTGAATTCAGATTGGCTTACGGAAATTAACATTCTCCTCCCCGTGCTTACCTTTTGGAAGTGAGTGTATATATATATATATATATATATATATATATGTATGTATGTATGTGTGTGTGTGTCAGGCCTGTGACGCAGCTGCAGATAAAATTAAGATAAGTCCACTGTGCGGGAGAAATATATAAAATAAAAGACTCAGGGATTACAAGAACGCCATGTCGTTGCCGACGCGTTTTTTCAAATATTAATTAACCAGTCCGATCCACGAAATTCGACTTAACCCCTTCCAGCCGGAAAACGCGCGTCCTGACTCTATCAAAGATATCCCTAAACTGCGCTTTTCCTTTCTCGTGCGTTATATAAAAGCGTGGGCTATCATCTCGAGCCCCTTCTCTGGAACATTCTGGCGGTTGCATCAGCCAGCGCGTGCGAGCAATTCGGTGACCTTGAACTCTTTCTGAGAAAAACAATCTGCTTCCTGAATTGGAAAACTCACTAGGACTTTAATAGAAAATTACCGTTTAACGCTTATTAATATAATTAAATATAGTTTATGCTTCTAGCATCATATATATACAGTAACCACCGCTTATAGTGATCAGTGGTTATAAGAATCAACCGTTTATAAGAATCAATATCGCGAAAACAAAAAAAAATGTATTATTTCCATGTTAAAATTTTCGCTTTAAAGAATCAATCCACCGGTTTTAAGAATCAGTTTACACTCTTCGCTTTCCATTCATTTTTCCAAAAAAGCCACTTAAACTCTCAAAAGGCACGAAATTCTTTCTTATTTAAAAAAAAAGAAAGATGGGATGGAATATAGTCATAAAATTCATCCTTTTCTTTGTTAGACATAACATAATAGTTTCCCCTTAAACGTTTTAGCATAACATTGTCCTATTAGCTTGACCCGGAGGCATCATTACCCGTCCGGGTCCGATATCACTTTTCTCCACTGACACACAAAAGTAGGGACTCTTTTTTCCGACCTCCCACATCCTGGTTGCGGCTTCCTGGATCCTAAAACACATAAACCTTCGGCGAAGTGTCCACTACCACTTTGGCAAACGTAGCATTAGTAGATTCAGCACGTTATCAAACCGTGAAACGTAAGCTAGAAGGTGAATCGTCGTCTGAGACTATTAATATTGAAAGAGGTATAAACAGCCTCCTGAAAACTTCATTACGTCAAACTACCATAGAAGACTTTTTCTTGCTCTCTGTTAACTGTTAAGCAGGTATATTGTAACAAATATTGGATTTTTTCTTCTCTTACTATAATCATGTGTATCTACTTATAGGTCTAGAAATTAAGTTGTATTTTTAAAACTATGAAAAATAATTTTAATAAAAGATAATTAACGTAAATTAAAGATTATTTTATGGTAAATTATCTCGTATATGTATATATAGGTGTGTGTGTGCCTGTCCAAAAACCTAAATTTCGGATATAAGAATCAACTGCTTATAAGAATCAAAAACAGTAATAACAAACGTGATTCTTATAAGCGGAAATCACTGTATATATATATATATATATATATATATATATATATATATATATATATATATATATATATATATATATATATATATATATATATATATGCTATCACACCCCGTAAGGAAAAGGTTAATAAAGTGATAATTGAATTTGTAACATTTTATTAAAATACTGAATCATATAAAATAGGATAATACATGTTTTCCAGATTTCTAGGAATCATATCGTCTAAATTTAGCTTTAAAAAGTCTTAAGCATAACGATAGGTATTTCATAACATTATAGGAGATTTTTTCCACGTATATTTTCAATCTGAGAAAAAAAATATTTTGTAAATATTACCACAACCCACGTCTTATTTTTATTGTTGTATGTTCAACGGCAATGCCAAAAATAATATATTTGCACTTAAAGTGCTTGAAAATCCCTGTCAAATATGGAACACTTACTACTTTTTAAAAAATATATCACTTTTTATCTACTAAACTTTTATATTCACCTTGTGAAAAAGAATCTCATATGAAGACTTACATGTAGAACATTCTGGGAATCGAAAGCCTCGAATTCTTGGGAACTGGCATTAACCTCAGAGAGAAATTCCTCAGAACTAAGACATTTCGAGAATAAAACCGAAGAATGATATATCAGCTGAAGGAGAGGCAATACAACTGCTACAAAAATCACACTCCGGAATGTACATCTACTTGTCACTCGCAGAGTACTAATGATAACCCGTACATTACTGCCCCACATAATTTCTAAGCCCTTTATTGCCTTAAAAGGAAATGCTGAATCCTTGGTTCTTCCATTTTTGGTCACAGTTTTAGTTTGGCTCAGAAATCATAATATATATTTTTTTATGTTCGCTACTCTATCAGATGACTGAACAACACTCTGATTTCTGCTACACTTTTCTGATTTTTAATTCTCTAAAAGTGATTAATTCATAATTTAACTACAAAGGATAAATTAATGAATTTTATATGTCATTCGTCTGTAACTCTTGAATTCAATGAACAATTTTGAAGAACCACCGTTTTACTTAAAAATTTAGTTATCGTGTAAAATTTATTTTGATGAAGCAGATTTATTAATGGATGTTCCTGATGAATATCTAAAATTAATGAATAATTAAACGCGATAATATAAAATTTTGATTTTACATATTTTGATTTTAAATCTTCGAAAAGAAGTTCATTGAATTGGAATTAACTCAAAAGGAAAGTTAATGATATGCTATTAGTGAGTTTAATGATAAATTTTAAATTCACGATTTTAATTAAACCCTTGCCACGAAGAAAATTTATTTAAGAGAAATTAATTTAATCTGTAATAACTTAACCTCATAAATTTTAAAAGGTTGGAAAAAAAAACTAAACTTAGCACCAGTTTATAATGTTATCAATGTACAATTGTTTATATTAATTACTGTCACATAAGAGATGGTTAGTTTCCATCTAACGAAACGAAAGGATAGAATAATAAATGACAAAGAAATTGTATTTTATTAGATTGCATTTTCACCTAACTGATAAAATAAATTCTAAGAAATTTTTCTTTCCACTTCATTAAAACGGACAGAAAAGGGAAAGAATTTAATAATTAATTACATAAGGAAACGAAATATTTTTCATCTGTTCGACTCTATATTGAAGAAAGAGAAATGGCAACTGTCGAGGATTTTGAATGATGCCACATCAACGACCACGAAATTACATCTAAACTATGAATAGGAGTAATTGATTCCAGTCCCTCAGTTATGATTTACATAATCAGGTCGTGATAGTTAATTATCTATAAGAAAACCTATTCATTTCTCTGCAAAACATATATATATATATATATATATATATATATATATATATATACATATATTTAACATAAAACACCTATATATCCTTTTCAAATTCTAGTTTCTTCTAAATTTCCTTGGGAGTTTGAGTTAATTTGGTTTCCGATTTTAAAGTCAATGAATCTGCGTAGCGTCCCCTCGAAAAGTCCAAATTCTCGAGCATCTTACATAACATATCACATGACCTCTGACATCAGAGTCATGGGTTCAGCCAATGGCTGCAGACATTTTGATCACATGGCAAGACACTCGTGAAGTTTATAAAAGCTCCAGCATGCCTTCAGAAGAGGATTTTGGCGTGGGTCTGTGCGCTAGTAAACAGCCGTCATCGATGTTAAAAAATGGATAGATAAAACTTATGGTTTACATGAAGAGATTCGTCATATTGGTCGCGACTACAAATTTTGTGATGTAACATGTCGACTCCGGTCTCCGTTAACATGGGACTGGGTTGAAATGATGTGTGTGTGTGTGTGTGTGTGTGTGTGTGAGAGAGAGAGAGAGAGAGAGAGAGAGAGAGTCAGTCAGTGAGTGAGTGAGTGATATGTATATAAGAAATGAGTTTCATTTCTGCAACACCTATTTACTACGGATAACATAATAGACAGAGGCTGGTTGAAATTAACATAAATTCTGCCCCTACTTATATTTATCTTCATTTCCTTCACAACACTAAACTTACCACAATATCTTTTTTATCGTTCGAACACCTGTCACAAAGCTAGCTAGGTATTCGATAACACGATAACACAGCTAAAAATAGTGCAGACAATGCTGTTAAAGACGTCGAAAAAGGAATTTTTTCGGATTAAGACAGCGCCTTGTCCGAAGGTGAGAAAATAATTTATCCAGTTGTTGGTCCGGCTTCTCTGGAAGAAATTTACGACCACTTCCCCACGTAATAAGATTTACAGTGATTTCTCTCAATCTCGATAAAGCAAGGCGGGAGAAATAAAGCGGAATCCTGTTGGGGCGAAAATATTGGTAAACATTTTGCTGCCTAAGTCATTACGATTTATCAAGCGAAATCATTAATGTGCGATTTTTTTTCTACGGTCAACAAATCGTTTTCTGTAGCACATTGAGATAACAATATAGCTCTCATGTTTTTGGAGAAATGAACAATGGTGCTAGATGTATTATTAATAAAATAAAAACTGATTCAATTCTTATGATTTTGGGGTATAATTAAAAGTCAATATTAGTGTATTTAGTTTTTAACCTTTACATTAGGGAACTTAAGTAATTATTCGCGAGTACAAATAGTCCTTAAGAAAAACATAAAGTATATATATATATATATATATATATATATATATATATATATTATATATATATATATATATATATATATATATATATATATATATATATATATATATATATATATATATATATATATATATATATATATATATAGTGTTTTCCAGTTCAGGAAGTTGGTTGTTTTTTGTAGCGGAGAGTTCACAAGACTTAGGTCATCAAAGATTTAATGCTTAGCGAGTGCTCGGCCTGACGTAATCATGGAAGTTCGAAATCACGCTAGTCTGACTCACGATGCTTCACCCGCGTAATTGAAGCGCGCGAAAAAGAACAAAGCTTTAGATTGCGGATTACATTCAGAGAGGCCGGTCGCATGTCGTGAAAGGAGAATGAGGGAAATGGTGTTTTAGCTGGGTTGGTTCGGTTTTTAATGAATGTGAATTAATAATGTATTTTTAAATATGATTTAAGTAATTGTTCTTTGCCACATGTGTACTTTGATGACTGCTTTTAGATTAATTAATTAGATAAAGGTTACGTGTTGTAAGCGCCGTGACACATACACACACACACATACACACATATATATATATATATATATATATATACATATATATATATATATATATATATATATATATATATATATGTTATTAAAAGGAAGTGTTTGTGTGTGTGCGTGCTGTCTCCAGACGAATCTATGTCACTTACAGTCATGAACTTCGGCACACAGGTAGTGCAGACGATGAGTACGTGCACCTTGAAGCCCGAATTTAAAATTTTATTACCGTTAATTTTTAATTAATAAAAAACCAACAATTTTTGAAGGGTGAATCCAGAAATGTAAGAATCTCACAACTCTCAAGCCAGCCATGTTAGGCTTACTGAACAGCGAGAAGCAAAAACAATTGAAAAATAAATACAATCAAAATGTTTCAAGTCATATATTAAATCCGAATAATAAATGAAAATAATAATATTTCAAGTCAGATTTTATACTAAAAAATTTATTTTTTAAGACATTTTTCGAAGAATTACCTGTCTCAGATTGTAAACAAACGTTCTTTGTGGCCATTTTTATTTTGGAAGTTCATTCCAAACACAATTTGACATTTTTCGTTTTCAGCTTTTAGTGGTTTATTATAAATGTATATATATATATATATATATATATTTTCATTTATACTGTTATTTCTTCTAGATTATTTAAGCTGTGTGTAGTTTTTATTTATACTATGTTTCCTTTTCTTTAATTTTATACTTTTGATTTTAATCTCAGTTGTAAGGCAAATTTTTTCATTAATTTGTTTTGTTTTTGTAATTCTATAATTTTAAAACATACTTTTCATTCCATTTTCTGTAATTTTGAACTTTTGATTTTAATCTCAGTTTTATTTTAGGGTCTTTCTTTCACATTTTTTATTTACTATGTAATTTATACTATGTTTAGTCTATAAATTGATTTTGTTTAACAAACAAACATTCTTAAAATCCACTGGACCTAAAGGGATGAAATTTTGAATGGCGATTCTTCTTATGGTGTAGGGGTGCACTAAGAAATATTTTTGAAAAATTCTCCTTACATTCTTATAATTAAATTTTAAAGCTATTTTTGTAACTTATTTTAAGTTTGAATTTAAAATAATAATTTGAGGGTTATAAAATTCATATCACGAGAAAGATCATAAAAATTCCTTTAAAATGAAATCCTTTTGGAATATTTACCTCAATTTTCTAATTTTAGTGCAATTTTTAAATATTAATTTTTAGAATTTAATTTATTAAATGCCGATCACGTGATTTCTTTTTCTGGTACTTTAAATAATTTTATCGTCACGTGCATAACAACTAAATAGACAAAAATAATATTTTTTTCTTTCTAATGCAGCAGACGATTGGATATTATAAAAAAATAAACAAATATCCCTTACGATTTTTTATAAATATATATATATATATATATATATATATATATATATATATATATATATATATATATTACATCAATTGTATACATTGGTCGTCGTATTTATTATAAATATATATATAATTTTTTTTCATTAATTGCATACCTTGACGTTGTATTTAATTTGAATGTAATCCGTATATATATATATATATATATATATATATATATATATATAACTTTATTCGTTATATATATATATATATATATATATATATATATATATATATATATAACATAAAAGCCCCTATATTCAATTCAAATTCTAAATTGCCTTGGGCGTTGTCGCGATTGAGCTATTTTCGCTTCTGATTCCAAGAACAAAGCATGGGCAGCGTCCCCTCAAAAAATATAATGCCTAGCGCATCTTTACGTAATAATAATACGTCACCTCTGACATCAGAGTCATAGTTTCAGCCAATGGCTACAGACTTGTGATCACATGGCAAGACGCTCAAAAAGTTTATATAAATTCCAGCATACCTCGGAGAGCACTGTTGGCGTGGCAACTGTTGCCTGGTAAACCGCTGTCATCGATGTCAATAAATATATAAATAAACGTATGTGTTAAATGAATCGAATCGTCTTTCTGGTTACGACTACAAGTTTTTGAGGTGTGACATGCCGACTCCGGTCTCCGTTAATATGGGGCTGGGTCGGTATGTTACAAAGAGTCGTGCGGGAGGTAAAGAACTTTGTTTTGCGCGGGATGTTAAATGAAAAAAAATATTACTTTAGTGTTTCGTCCCTTCGACGCCGGCGAGATGATGCCAACGGATTCCCACGATTTTGGGTACAAGATCAGTCTGCGCCGTCCCTAGTCCAGACTTGTGGGATCTAAACGAACTCCGATCTAAACGAATTTCAATTTTTACGAGTGGAATATTTCAAGTCCCATATCATCTCTTCAACATTTATCTTTGGATAAAACAGCTATTGCGATGGGAGGAGAAATGAACTCTGCTGATCAGTGGTTCCCAAACTGCGAGTACCGTCCGAAGAAAAAAATATTGTGTCTGACAACAGTTATCCGAGTAACATGCGACGAGAGGGAGATGCCCCTGTGAACTGATCGACGGACATTTTTCGAGTCACTCGATACAACCAGCGTGGATAACAATGATTCTGAAAACATTGATGCTACGATCGTTAATTTGACAGAAACTTTCTTAGTTATAACTCAACTGTATTTTCGAATTGAAAAAACTTTGCCTAAGAGTTATTCCTGCAAATGTTAAAAACTTTACTTCGGAAAGGACATTGTTCACCGTGCAGGACTTTCGGCAGAGGAGCACACAGCGATAAAGAAATTTTAAGAAGAAAAGATAATTTGTATGTGTCGGGGGAAATTAAATGGGTAAAATTAATGAAAAAAAAATACATAGAAGTAATTTGAAAATAATTAAATAATACTAGTTATAATAATAACAGAATTTTTGTGAGTACCACTTCAACAGGTAAGCACGTTTTATAAATTATGTAATTAATAATTAGGGATTGAGAAAATTTTTGAATAATTTAATTCAAATTTCGATCTTCAGAACTGATGACCTTTTTTGTTTCTCTTATTTGATTTTTGTGTTTATATTTTGAGTTGATAAAGTGTTTAAGTTTGATTTACATTTTGATAGAATTTTAAGTGTATATTGTTCATAGTATAAAAATAAAGTCTTACGTGATTTCTTGAAAGTAGTTAATGGAAAGTTAATGCTTAGGGGTGGTTATACCCTAAATGGATGTGTCAGATTTAATGAAATAGAAGATTTGTTTTGGAAATATTAGAATTTGAAATAATGAATAAACCTAAACTGACACATTTTCATTTTAGCTTGTGAACAGAGAAATTAACTAATTCATGTTCTCAGTAGATTCATTTGACTATTGAGCTGAATTGAGTAAAATGAATGTTTTGTTTTTATTTTGGATTTCACTAAAGAAAATTTTGAAACTTATATTTGATAAATGATTAAGTGTGTGTTTTCTGTATAATTTTTATAATATTCTGTGTTCTTTTTCTAGTACTGAATATTTTAGTGTTTTAAGATAATTAATGATCCTTGGTTACGTTAAACTGAAATATTAAATGAGTAAAGTAATGTTATGAGTATGTAATTTTGCACGCAGTTCTGAATCGTCGCGGAGAAAAAGAAAAATAATAACGTAAATCATTTCCGTTTTCGAGCGCGTTGTACATTTCGAAGGTCGCCTCCGCAATAAATTTGAATGCTCAGCATTAGTTTTGTAAACACGATCACGAAAAGAGCCAAACTTGTTTTGATTCATTTAACTTAGAATTTTTTGCGACTCTAAATTTAAACATATGATGCCTGTGGTTTTGATTTTGGAAAATATCTGCAGGGATAACAGTAATTTTCAGACATCAAGAAAATTTTTTTATTTAGGTACTTTGACATATTACATTTGATGTTGAAACCTCGTAAATTGTTCTACGAATTTAAGTAAAGGAGATTTCTGGAGGTTAGTCGACAGTTAAAATTCGTGTTACGATTTTCATAAACGGAACGTCTTTATAACATGACTTAGGGTGCCAAAAAACCACAATTGGATAATTGAAAAAACCATTGTATGTTATATTTGGTTCATCCGCCCCAGGAAATTCTCGAAATAGAAATAATGAAGAAAAATAAATAAATAGAAAAGAGAATATTATAATGAGAGATATTTTTTTGAGAGATTAAATACAAATGATGAATATTTGGGAACTTTACAGCGAGGATTCATACCAAAATGTGATATAAGAAAAGAAAAATTAATTTTAGTTTATCGATTTCATGATTAACTTAATAAAACTGAGATGTCTATTGGTAAAAGAATTTTGATTATTTGTGTCAATTGATAGAATAATAGTTTGAAATTTGAACATTGAAATTAAGTTACTAAAAGTAATGGATAAATTTGACATTTAATTATAATAGATTGGTAATGATAATTTCTATTTTATACTTTTAAAAACCAAGGTATTTTATTATTGTGTGTTTAATAATTTCATATGTTGTGTATTTTTGATTCTATTGATTAAGGAAACCAGAGATCCACTTTCATTTTTTTTGCTGCTTTTCTGTGTTTTTTTTTTCAGGATCTCGTAATTACGTTTGTATAATTATGTTGTTATTCTACAAGAATAGGAGATTTTTTTTTGTTTGTGTGTTTTGTATTTACATTTAGATAGGGATTTTTTTTTTTTCGTTGTTTTGTCAGTTGTCCAAGTGGATCACAACTATATTTTAAAGTGTATTCTTACAATGTGTATTTACAATATATTTTTCAAGTAATTTTTTTAGTAAGTTAAAATTTTTTAAAGTAGATTTAATTGATTTTTTTTGAAATTTTGTTGTGTGGGGACGGCCGCCCTGCACGGCAATTTTCAGTCGATGATAAATACATTTTTAAATTTAATTTTTTTTTCAAAGCAACAATATAAGAGGAAATTTACATAATTTACAATTTTCTATAGTTGATCATTAATTACTATAAATTTTTTTGCTTTTATTGTGTTCATAAATTAGTAAATCATTAGTGTATTTTTGTATATTCTATATTGAAATGTGCAATGTCTTGTCATGTGATCATCATACTAAATTAACTTAAAAGATATGTTCCTTTTCAAACTTTTCCAAAGTTGTGATAGACGCCCATTTTCCTCACATGGCCGGGTGAGTCTGTCCTCCAATGCAGGCATTGTTGTCAGCCTCTTCTCGGACGGGGGGGATATTCTATAACATAAAAGCCCCTATATTCAATTCAAATTCTAAATTGCCTTGGGCGTTGTCGCGATTGAGCTATTTTCGCTTCTGATTCCAAGAACAAAGCATGGGCAGCGTCCCCTCAAAAAATATAATGCCTAGCGCATCTTTACGTAATAATAATACGTCACCTCTGACATCAGAGTCATAGTTTCAGCCAATGGCTACAGACTTGTGATCACATGGCAAGACGCTCAAAAAAGTTTATATAAATTCCAGCATACCTCGGAGAGCAGTTTTTGGCGTGGCACTGTTGCCTGGTAAACCGCTGTCATCGATGTCAATAAATATATAAATAAACGTATGTGTTAAATGAATCGAATCGTCTTTCTGGTTACGACTACAAGTTTTTGAGGTGTGACATGCCGACTCCGGTCTCCGTTAATATGGGGCTGGGTCGGTATGTTACATATATATATATAACTTTATTCGTTATATATATATATATATATATATATATATATATATATATAATATAATGTTTGATAAAAAGTTTTAAAAAAAAGTAAAAGCTAAACCTAAAAATACAATTATACTTTCTTAAAAGCAGCATTCCTTTTCTCGTACCATAAACCATCACCTAGCTGTCATTCCTCTGTCTGCTAAACATTTTAAAGTTCATTTTTGAAAAATATTTCCACCCCCAAAACCGTACAGGAGTATATAAATTTCGCTTTGTTCTAAGAACGAAAAAAAAATGGAACAAAGATTTAGTTCTGACCGCCACCATCCCTTTCTTCATTTTTAAGAGATTTATTTGGCGAGTTCTATAATGTTACGTTTATCGTTACTTTTCGGAGCATATTTTTCATCCCCATTCTGGCAACATAAGTTGGCATATTTACGCAGCTCCTAGATAAACATGGCATTGTTCCCGAGAGTAATGCTTAAAAGAAATGCATTTGTCACCATTTTGTAAAAAAAAAAGAATTGTAAACAAAAGGCTAGAATTGCAGGGAATTTTACTGGAGCTATATGTTAAATATATTTCAAGTTTTTTTTTTTTGGAATAAAGGAAATCATGTTGTATATTGACTTCACATGATTATATAAGCTGTAAATCGTATTTTCAATGTATTGTTTTCTAGAGTATGTCTCGAATCTTTTTCTATCGGTGGAAAATGCTAATTCGGCAGAAAATGTAAACAATCTTTTTATACTGTTCGTTAAGGTCAATGGGTGATAGCCATATTCGATTTGCTCCGATCAATATTAACCTATAGCTGCCGGGACTCATTTCTCCGATTTCCACTTCAGAACGGGAAACTGCATATCCCCTTTGTATGAATGGGTTATATATATATATATATATAATGATCTGTCCTCGACTAAATAACATCCATCTATCTCTTCGTTATGACTTGGTGGGTTCATGATTTAACCGTTCCGGGTGGGACCTATCATGTTACATACATATATATATATATATATATATATATATATATATATATATATATATATATATATATACACTGCTGGCTACTGTAAATGCAACACCCTGAAGGAAACATGCAAATAACATGAAATTTACAACATGCATTAGCGGAGGTGAGATATGCAAATGATTAGAATTTCAGCGCAGACGCACATCACGCGCGCCTGTGGCGCCACTTCAAAGCGCTATTTAAGGCTTGGAGATATCGACGATTTCAAGTTCGGCAATTGTGTTTTTCTTGTGGTTTTTTCAAAAAAACAATGAATTATGCCTCGTCGAAAACAGCGATCATCTTTTGATCAAGTATCCGAGTTCGAAAGAGGAAGGATAGTGACCTACCGAGATTGTGGATTATATTTCAGGAAAATCCGTAGTCGTGTTGGACGAAACCAAACAACTGTAATGCGGATATGTGATCGTTGGATGCAGGAGGGTACGACGGACCGGCGTGTTCGATCGCATCCACCTCAGCGCACAACTTCACGTGATGACAGGCAAATTGTGTGCATGGCAGTGACGGATCGCTCAGTCACATTACGAACCATAGCACAGCACATACAGTCTGTAACGCATCATCCAGTGTCTGCGCGTACCATTCGACGCCGTTTACAGCAGAGTGGTCTGACCGAAAGACGTCCATTGATTTGTCTACCATTGACGCAGAACCACAGACGTCTCCGCCGACCATGGTGCGATGACAGAAGGATGTGGACGGCAGAATGGAATGAAATTGTCTTTACTGACGAGTCACGCTTCTGTCTGCAACACCACGATGGTCGCATTCGAGTCTGGAGACACCGTGAAGAGAGGATGCTGAACAGCTGCGTTATGCACCGCCACACTGGTCCTGCACCGGGTATTATGGTATGGGGCGGTATTGGATATCACTCTCGCACACCTCTAGTACGCATTGCCGATACTTTAAACAGCCAGCGCTACATCTCCGAGGTGTTGGAGCCAGTTGTCCTTCTTTACCTTCAGGGCTTGCCCACAGCCATATTTCAACAGGATAATGCGCGACCACACGTGGCACGCTTTGTCCAATGGTTTTTCGTCAATCGCCAGATTGAATTGCTTCCCTGGCCGCCTCGCTCTCCGGATCTTTCGCCGATAGAAAACATGTGGTCCATGGTTGCTCTACGATTGACCCAGATTCCATCCCCAGCTGCCACAGCAGATCAACTTTGGCAACGAGTGGAAGCTGCTTGGTCTGCTGTATCCCAAGAACTCATCCAACGTCTCTTTGAATCAATGCCGAGGCGTGTGGCAGCGGTGATCTCCAACAATGGCGGCTTCTCTGGCTACTGATTTTGGCAGGAACCACACTTCACAGAAGTCTATAAATTTAATCATTTAATACTTGGTCAACATGTTATCTACAAAATAAATTTTGTTGTGATATCTCTTGTCTTTCTTGGTGTTGCAATTTGGGTGGCCAGCAGTGTATATATATATATATATATATATATATATATATATATATATATATATATATATATATATATATATATATATATATATAGATATATAGATATATATATATATATATAGATATATTTATATATTTATATATATATATTTATTTATATATATATATATATATATATATATATATATATATATATATATATATATATATATATATATATATATATATATAGATATATTTATATATTTATATATATATATTTATTTATATATATATATATATATATATATATATATATATATATATATATATATATATATATATATATATATATATATATTTATATATATATATTTATATATATATATACTAGATGAAAACCCGCACTTAGCTACGGAGTACATTCAAATTAAATACAACGGTAAATGTATGCAATTAATGCCAAAAAAAGAAATATATATATATATATTTATAATAAATACGACGATTAATGTATACAATTGATGTAATATATATATATATATATATATATATATATATATATATATATATATATATATATATATAAATATTCAAATTAAATCTAATAGGACATACTAAAGACTATTGTACAGTTAATATAGTACAGTTTGAGGAACACATCTTTTATTGTATTTTAATATTTTTTTGGATAATGTCCAATCGTCTGCTGCATTAGAAAGAAAAAAATATTTTTTTGTCTATTTAGTTGTTATGCACGTGACGATAAATTTATTCAAAGTACTAGTAAAAGAAATCTCGTGATCAGCATTTAATAAATTAAATTCTAAAAATTAATCTTTAAAAACTCACCAAAAATCAAAAAATTGAGGTAAAGGTTCGAAAAAGATTTGATTTTAAAGAAATATTTAGAATCTTTAACGTGATGTAAATTTTATAACCCTTAAATTAGTATTTAAAATGCAAACTTAAAAAAAGTTACAAAAATAGGATAAAATTTAATTTTAAAAAATCTAAAAAGAATTTTTCAAAAATCTTTCTTAGTGCACCCCTACGCCATAAGAATAATCACCATGCAAAATGTCAGCCCTTTAGGTCCAGCGGTTTGATCTGTGCGTTGTATGTCAGTGAGTCAGTCAGTTACGGAGCTGTTTTATATATATAGATAACTTATAGCTGTGAATCGTTATATTTTACTTTTTGGTTAGTATAAAATAAACAACGCTCAATGCTGACAAATCATTCAACTGAATTGCTACGAACTGCAACAACTAAATATATGCAATAATTTAACCATTTGGCAAAACAATCAAAAGAAAACTAATTATTAAACCTATTAAAACAGTTTAAGAATTTAGAAATAATAGTTATTCTATGTATTGTAGAATGATAAATTCAATAAAAACATCACAATAAACAATGCATAAAGTTTCCTTAACATCATATATAACCCTTTTCTGTTTTTGGTTCTTCTATATATGGAGAAAAAATTTCTTAACATTGTTTATTTAACCCACCCTTTATCTATACCTATAAAGATGCAAGTTAACCATAAGGGCAATTATAAAAAAAATTCTTAAATAAAAAATTATACAGGTAATATAAGGCAATTCTAATTGTTAAGACCAAAACAGGAATTATCATAATTGTCTTAAATGTTATCTTATATTCTGTGTTATATCAACGTTCCCATGAATTTATCATAAATAGTTCTTACTGTGAAATAATTACATTTTAAAATTTCTGTCCTGGAAATATTATTCCAACAACAACTATCCCCCCGCTCAGAAAAAAAACGACAAAGAATTGTTTTATGTATCGCTGAAAGGGATTCGAAACGAAATTCTCGCAATTCGTAACCAACCAAATACTTGATGGCTCCGAGGGAAGAGTCCACATCACGTGACTCTATCGCGCCCCAACTACTCTCCGACTTTACGTGCTGATCGCACTTTATGCCTGATTTGGCGGAGACTGGGTGATTTCTCCGTCGTTGGCATGTTGATTTAAAACTCCCGCGCCAAGCAATTTCTCTGATAGGATTCCGTATCCTGTATTCTGGAACCCGTCCAATGCACGCGTTATCGTGTATCTGCGAGTATATCTGGAGAAAATGCGGAGTAGAAAATGAATCGGATATGATAAGTCTCTGTTGGCTGCGTCATAATGCAGAAGAATATTTTTTTTTATGTTTGTGCAATGCATAATGATTGTGTAAAATGCTCGACTATAAATGCTTCAGTTGAATAAATGACATACTAGTGATACAATGACTAGGAGAAACGAATATTATAAGTAAATATCATCTAGGTGAAGCAAATCTTTAAACGAAATGAAAAATTAAATTTCGTTATAATGCAGACTAATACTTTCAATATTTGTGCAACGCATAATGATTGCGTAAAATGTTTGAATATAAACGTTTCAGTTGAATAAATGACATCCTGGTGATGCATGGGCTAAGAAAAACAAATATTATAAGTAAATATTATCTAGGAGATGCAAATATTTAAACGGAATGAAAAATTAAATTTCTTTACATAACAGGCGAATATACTCAATATTTGTGCAAAGCATAATAATTGTCTAAAATGCTTGAATATAAATACTTCCGTTAAACAAATGACATTCTGTTGATACACCTACTAAGAAAATAAATATTATGAGTAAATAACATATAGGAGAAGAAAATATTTAAAGAAAATAATTAATTGCTTCATAATGTAGATGGATACTTTTCTATGTTTGTGTAATGCATAATGATTGTGTAATATGCTCGAATATAAAAGCTTCCGTTGAATAAATGACATACTAGTCATACAATGACTAGGAGAACGGATATTATAAGTAAATATCACCTAGGTGAAACAAATCTTTAAACAAAATGAAAAATTAAATTTCGTTATAATGCAGACGAATACTTTCAATATTTGTGCAACGCATAATGATTGCGTAAGATGCTCGAATATAAATGCTTCCATTGAAAAAATGGCATATTCGCGATACACTGAGAAAGAGAAACAAATCTTTAAAATAAATATCATCTAGGTGAAGCAAATCTTAAAACGAAATGAAATATTATATTTCGTTATATAGCAGACGAATACTTTCAATGTTTGTGCAAAGCATAATGATTGTGTAAAATTCTTGAATATAAATGCTTCCGTTGAATAAGTGGCATCGTGGTGATGCATGAGCTAAGAAAAACAAATATTGTAAGTAAATACTATCTAGGAGAAGCAAATATTTAATCGGAATGAAACATTAAATTTCTTTACATAGCAGGTGAAATACACTCAATATTTGTGCAAAGCATAATAATTGCCTAAAATGCTTGAATATAAATACTTCCGTTAAACAAATGGCATCCTGTTGATACACCGACTAAGAAAATAAATATTATGAGTAAATAACATATAATAGAAGAAAATATTTAAAGAAAAAAATTAATTACTTCATAATGCAGATGGATACTTTTCTATGCTTATGTAAGGCATAATGATTGCGTAAAATGCTCGAATATAAATGCTCCCTTTGAATAAATGACATACTAGTGATACAATGACTAGGAGAAACAAATATTATACGTAAATATAAAAATCTTTAAACAAAATGAAAAATTAAATTTCGTTATAATGCAGACGAATACTTTCAATATTTGTGCAACGCATAATGATTGCGTAACATTCTCGAATATAAATGCTTCCGTTGAATAAATGACATACTAGTGATACAATGACTAGGAGAAACAAATATTATAAGTAAATATCATCTAGGTGAAGCAAATCTTTAAACGAAAGGAAATATTATATTACGTTATATAGCAGACGAATACTTTCAATATTTGTGCAACGCATAATGATTATGTAAAATTCTTGAATATAAATGCTTCCGTTGAATAAATGACATACTAGTGATACAATGACTAGGAGAAACAAATATTATAAGGAAATATCATGTAGGTAAAGCAAATCTTTAAACGAAAGGAAATATTATATTACGTTATATAGCAGACGAATACTTTCAATATCTGTGCAACGCATAATGATTACGTAAAATTCTTGAATATAAATGCTTCCGTTGAATAAATGACATACTAGTGATACAATGACTAGGAGAAACGAATATTATAAGTAAATATTATCTAGGTGAAGCAAATCTTTCAACGAAAGGAAATATTATATTACGTTATATAGCAGACGAATACTTTCAATATTTGTGCAACGCATAATGATTATGTAAAATTCTTGAATATAAAGGCTTCCGTTGAATAAATGACATTCAGGTGATGCATGGGCTAAGAAAAGCAATTGTTATAAGTAAATATTATCTAGGAGAAGCAAATATTTAAACGGGAGGAAAAATTACATTTCTTTATATAGCAGGCGAATACACTCAATACTTGTGCAATGCATAATGATTGCGTAAAATGCTCGAATATGAATTCTTCCGTTAACTAAATGGCATCCTGTTGATACACGGACTAACAAAATAAATATTATGAGAAATAACATGTTGGAAAAGGAAATAATTAAAGAGAATTTTAAAAAAATTGATTGCTTCATAATGCAGATGGATACTCCAACCATCTAGGGATTCTGACGATCTAATGCGCCAACTGGACAGAATGTTTGCATGATATCCCATAGGAGAACATCCGCCACGTCTATCTATCAATACCAAGCCGAATAACTGCTTGCATAAGGGCCAGATGTGGACAAACGTGTTATTGATTTTTCATTTTGTGAAGCTCTTTCTCTTGAATTAATCATCCAAATTTTCTCAAATTGTAATCATTTGTTTTTCTGTACATGTACATCACATCTACTGATTTTCGTCCCATTCGAATAACTCCTTCTTGGTGCGTCTTTTTTTTTGCCTAAGAGTGTATATATATATATATGCATACACTCAAAATGTATATCTCATACATGTGCAAATTAATGCCTATGCATGAATAACTTAGTACAAAATAAGTATGTTTAACTGAAAGACAAATTAATTGTTAGAATGAAGTAAATTTCTTTTTCCTAATTTAAAAACAAAATGCAAGAAAATGACTGAAAAAAGATACACATTTTAGAAGCATCTTAATTGACTTTTATTGTAAATGTCGCAATAAATTGCTACTATAAACACAAAATTTGCACATATTTAAACATTTGCATACTAACGAAAATATTTTTTCTATCCTAACTTTCTTTTTAAATCGCAGGCAACTAATATAATGAATACCAGCTGCAGAAAAATTTCCGTCAAATTTGTTGAACCAGTGTAAAATTAATTGATTGAAGAAAAAATTAAAGCTTTGGGGCCATTTCCGTACCAAGACGTTAGCCAATTTATAATTTAAAGTAGAGAAAAATACGTTTTATGTATATTTTAAATGCCGACTAATTGTCAAAAATCACGCTTTCGAAATTCTGTTAAAGATTGATATGCCCAAAATCCTTAGAGGAATAAACTTCGCAACTTTGCAGTACAAACCTTGTGTAAAAACAAAATGAGCATACATTCTTCATAGGATATCCGGAGGTAAATTTAATTTAAACAAAAGGAAAAATTTGTAGTAGGGAAAACACTGCCATTTACAAAAATTTTTTTTCGCAACTTTTGCTAATTGTGTTTGTGTAAATGTAAGGTAAAACCCTATATGCTAAGCCTATAAAAATTCTAGTAAATGAGAATTGTTTAGCTTAAAATATTGTTTTCGGATAAGATACCCTTTTAAAGTAAATATCAGCTTGAAAGAAAATTCCAAATATATTTAATTCAAACTGTGTATGGAGGAACAGGAAGTGTTTATATATATACTAGCTGAAGTACCTGGCGTTGCCCGGAATTTTAAGAAGGTTTGTTAACCAAAATCAATTTAAAAACTTAATACAGTATAAATTACATAGCCAAAAAAAAAAGCATGTGAAATGTTATACATATCTCAGTATTTGGGTAGATGCAGTCTTTCGTCATTGTACCACTAAAAGCTGTAAAGTAAAAATGTCAAATTGTGGAATGTTTTTTAACCAAAATCAATTTAAAAACTTAACACAGTATAAATTACATAGCCAAAAAAAAAGCATGTGAAATGTTATACATATCTCAGTATTTTGTAGATGCAGTCTTTCATCATTGTACCACTAAAAGCTGTAAAGCAAAAATGTCAAATTGTGGAATGTTTGTTAACCACAATCAATTTAATATCTAAACAATTTAGCAAGATTTAACCTTCTATCTTTGGAGCAAAAGAAGCTGATAAGTAAAACATAAAATATACATACATTTATAATAAACCACTAAAAGCTGAAAAGGAAAAATGTCAAATTGTCTTTTGGAAAGTAAAGCTGAAAAGGAAAAATGTCAATTTGTCGAATGTTTGTTAACCAAAATCAATTTAAAAACTAAACACAGTATAAATAACAGAAAAAAATAAGCATGTGAAATGTTATACACCCAAATAATAAAAAAAAATCCAATATAAAAATATATACATTTATAATTAACTCCTCAGAATTCATCTAGATTTAACCTTTCATCTTTGGAGAAAAAGAAGCTGAAAAGTAAAACATAAAATATATACATTTATAATAAACCACTAAAAACTGAAAAGGAAAAAATGTCAAATTGTCTCTTGGAAAGTTAAGAGTTTTAAAAAGTAAAGCTGAAAAGTAAAAATGTCATTTTGTCGAATGTTTGTTAAACAAAATTGATTAAAAAAGTAAACACAGCATAAATAACATTTAAAAAAAACATGTGAAATGTTATATACATCTCAGAATTTTAGTAGATTCAGCCTTTCATTTTGCAAGTTTAAATTAAAAATGTCAAATTGTCTAATGTTTGTTAACAAAAAGTAATTTAAAAACTAAACACAGTATAAATAACATAGATTTAATAACAGTATAAATATCATAAAATATATACATTTATAATAAATCACTAAAATCTTAAAAGTAAAAATGTCTAATTGTCCATATAAATACCTCCATAAATGCAGGATTCTGTAGCCAAAAAAATATATAAATAAAGTATTAAAGTATTTGTTAAAGGCACTGACTGATGAAAAAATTAACAGAAATCTGCAATTTGGGCTACACGCACCATAAATGCAAGATTCTGTAGCAATAATAGAAACATCCTGTCCTTATTAAACTCCATATAAATCTCTGTTAAATTAAACTGATCCAAATATTATCTCAAGTACCTTCATAAACTATGTTTCTCATTTCTTGATTCGGGGTTCAATATGAAAGTTTGTTAACCAAAGTCAACTTAAAAACTAAACACAGTATAAATAACATAGGAAAAAACATGTGAAATGTTATACACATCTCAGAATTTAGATAGATTCAGCCTTTCATCACTAAAAGCTGAAAAGTAAAAATGTCAAATTGTCTTTTGCCTTGTGAACTCTGCATGAAAAATTAAACATAGTATAAATAACATTGTATAAAAAAGGGATGGGAAATGTCATACACATCAATCCTAAAAAACAACAAATAAATTTTGGTTCTAATTTGACTCTTAGCGTGCTTCACTCTTGAAAATATTTGTTCACAGATGTACGTGCTTCCAAACGTTGATGACCAGAATAACGCTTGACTATGCAGTGAAGGATATTTATATCTGGGCAGGTATGATTTATGAGTACAACTAAGAGACTCGATTGAATTTCTCTTTAAGTTAGATGTCAGATTGCAACTCTATGCATTCCATTTGACAATTTGCTAGCATTATATCTATATCGACTGTAAATAGAATAGAAAACATGCAAAAACAAAAATTGTTTATTTTCTCCGAAGTCCTGAAATCAATTTTAAATTCTTGTACTAAATCGGAAAGTAGGGCTGCGTATTTTGTAACATTTTTCGAATTGTGCTTGGTCAGCGTCTCGAAACGCAAAAAAATTTTAACATTTCATTTGGCTTGCCATAATTTCAACTTCATGGATATTTCACTGAAGTAAAATCCATGAAGTGACGGGTGTTTGAGTCATTTAAATGGGCATTCAGATCTATCAAAATCTGCTAAATCTGCAAGCCAGTTATCATAAAGTTCTGGCACAGATTACTTTTCAATGTCATAAACAATTTGATATCATCAAGTAGGCTATAAAACCTTTTTAATATTTTCTCCACTGAGCTACCTTATTTCTTAAAAGTATTGCCATATTCAGCATCCAAGCTTTTAAGAAATTCCTGAAACTGGCTATGAATCAATCCCCAAGCCTTCATAAAATTCACCATTTTGAAGATGATTTGCATAACATGGTCCATTTTTTTCTTTTTCCGCATTACTTTTTATATAAAGGCAGGCTATTAATTTTTTTTTCGCTTTGAGCTCTCTCTCACTAACACTCTGGGCCTTACTAACACTTGCTTTGGGCCGCATGCGACCCGCGGGCTGACACCCCTGTATTAAAATATAGGTAAAAGACCCTGACAAACGTAAAAATTAATAAAAATCTGCAATTAGGGCTCTACACACCATAAATGCATGATTCTGTAGCAATAAACATCTCCATAATTAATATCTCCATAATAAATGTCTCCATAAATGCAAGATTTTGTAGCAAAAATATTACAGTATAGCTAGAAGGCATTGACAAACAAAAAAATTAATAGAAATCTGCAATTAAGAGTTCCACGCACCATAAATGCAAGATTCTTTAGAAAAGAATAAAAAATTAAAGTATAGGTAGAAGCCACTGACAAACGTAAAAATCAATAGAAATCTGCAATTAGGGATTCACACACCATAAATGCAAGATCAGTTGTTTTCAAACAACTAATATAACCAAACATGTTATTTTTCACACATTCATTAATATAATCGTTATGTTCAAAGGGTCAAAATATAGAGATGAAGCTAAACGTAAGAGCAACGTATGGTTAAACATATATAAATATGGTGAGCAAAGTTTTTCAGTTTGTTTATTCTATTCTCCGCTTTTTTGAGGGGAAGATGCATTAATTTTAAATGTATTCAACTTGAATTTAAGTAAATGAAAAGTGAAACTAATAATATAAAAAATTAACTATATTTAGTTACATTAAAATGAAATATGTTAATCATTTGACAATATTAAACCAGTTAGGTATATTATAATGTAAAAAAATAGTTATTACATATTAAATATTATTTCCAGGAGGGTGGATATTGTTCCGAGTTCAAGACATTTACTGCAATAAGCTAGTACCAATAATGTATAACGAAATCTATAAGTTGGACACATTTCTAAAGAATTGGAACCATGAGGAGAATCTAACTTAAAAGGATTTGAATGTAAACATATTAATATTTTGAAAAATATATTTCCTTTGAAGCATCTAGCTTTTAACATATTTTTTTTAACAAAAAGGACTAAAATAATACAATAAATATATTTCTATTTTACGGGGCAAAACATATATCTATCTATATAAATAAAGCAAAGTGTCTATGTATGTATGTAACGTATACAAATCTACATTTCTTGACGAATCTGGTTGAAACTTGGTATACTTATGTTTTGAAGCCTTAAGATAATTAATTCGAAGATAAGTTTGGAAGCTTTAAAATAATTCTAAATAAATACAGTTTTTAAATAATATTTCATCTCCAGACGATGGAATCAATCATTCATAAGAACTGCACATGCGCACCCACTATATGTTAATTCTAGATGTCCAAGGTAAGTGAACGCATGGATTTGTTATTTCGTAGTTATTTAAAGTTAATTTTCTAATATTACTCCTTTAGTTTACTTTTTTTCATTAATCCTTTTCTACTGGCTTAATTCCCAATATGCGGATTACTGTTGAAACTCTGGAATATTTCTGTGATAGTCACACACTGTTTTCACTTTTGTTTGTTTTTGTATTGCTAAGGAAATTGTGTTATAATTGGATATTTCTGAAGGGCAGTGAAATATAATTATGTTATATTTACTTTTCTATTTTACATTTAGTCTACAACTCTTTGAAATATTTCTGTGATATAATTGTAGTTTTTCTATTTTGGGCTGTTTTTATAAGGAAAGGAATGACCAATTGGGGAAAATTTTCATATTAGAACATAAAATTGCGTGTATTATTTTTGCATTTTAATATTTTCTCTTAAGATTGGAAGTCATTTTGAATATAACTGTCATATGTATCATGTGTGAGAACGAAATTAAAATAGTAGTATTAAGATTTTTATGCAGTTATAGGCATTTTAGCTAAATTTCAATAAAAATTACTTCAAATTGACCAATTTATAGAAAAAGTATGCTATTTACAGGTAAGTTTTTGTTCCTTTTTTTAATTTTTAAGTGCTATTTTACCACAAAACACAAAAAAACCCTTTAAATAATCATTTTTAAAAACAAACAAATGAAATAGCTAAACACGAACATAGTTAACCGTAAATAAATCGCAAAACTGTGCTTAAGTTTAGACTGATTCTTTTTAGTTAAGTTATACTAATTTTTATGCTTTTAAAAGTACATCGTGAATTATAAAATTAAGAGCAATATAAAATACAGTATACTAAACATTCTGAAGTACAAACACAATATGTAAAATACCTAATAACCAAATTTCAGAAAGTAAATAATTGTAAGTTAGCAACAATATTCAATGCGTTTATTTACCTTGTAACATCTAGGTGCGCATGCGCAGTTTTTATGAATGATTGATTCCAACGCCTTGAGATGAAATATTATTTAAAAACTGTATTTATATATAAGCATTTTAAAGCTTCCAAACTTATATTAGAATTATCTCCAGCCTTCAAAACATAAGTATACGAAGTTTCAATCAGATTCGTCAAGAAATGTAGATTTGTATACGTTACATACATACATACATAGAGACACTCTGCTATATTTATATATATATATATATATATATATATATATATATATATATATATATATATATCCAGATGTCGCCCCTGGGGATTTCTCGGTCAAAATTGAGGTGGCAACTAGCTCAGACAGACTCTGATCCTTGTAGTGCTATATAAACCGGAGCCGCACAATTCAGTCCAAAGCCTATATAGACGTGGTCTGAAACCTCCAGCCAGGGGACATTAGAAACAACAACAAATATATTTTACCTGTTGCCGATATGGACGATAAAAACTTTGTTAAACAGTCAAGTAGATACAACGGCATATATTAAATGATAAGTCATGAAAGAAATAATGAAACTCCAGCGTAAAAATTAAAGTCATATTTATTAAAATGGGGCAATATTATGCCACACAAAATGGCTACAGATTTTAGCTAATATATATATATATATATATATATATATATATATATATATATATATATATATATATATATATATATATATATATTTATATACATACATAGAGAGAGAGATAAATAGACTGAAACTTCTCTTGACATCCACCCCTCTAAACGGCCATATTTTGTTCAGACCCATTGTATATATATATATATATATATATATATATATATATATATATCCTTAGAGCCAGTGTAAAACCTCTTTTCGACGGCCTCCTCTTAAAATGGTCACATTTAAAGGAACCGTTACTAGCTTGCATAGAGAAGTTTCCTTGTATATATCTATATATATATATATATATATATGTCACGGTTAAAGGGTGACATTAATAGAGTAAAAAGAATAATGAATGAACCTTTGAAAATGACGGAAGATGAAGCAAACTGGGGAAAATAATAGTCCTGAGAAGAGGGTAAAACGAGAATATTGATGGATACAATAGGCGGTGAAGGTAGCTACATCCTGAAGAAATAAAAGGTCATTAGGGTATGAAAAGAAACGCCACGAGGAGACGCCATATGATTAAGATGGAACGAAGTAATTATGGCACGAAAAGAGATGACAAATGGGAAAAGGTAAAAAAAATAGGTCTTTAAGAAGGGAGAAGATGAATAGAGATCGATGAGGGACGGAAGAAAAATGACTTAGCCGAAATAATAGGAGGTCGGAAGTGAGAGGATAGCGGCAGAGATCAAATGTGATCCCCGGAAAAGGTGCGGATATTGAGATGAGAATAAACGCCTTCAGCAGAGCGGGATGGAAACTCCCAGAAAAAATAAGGGCCCAATCAAGAGAATATAGGAGGAGTTAGCGGCAGAAGAGACAGATATAAAAAAGAAGGGGGATAAAGATTAGAGACAGAGATTTTGTTTTGCCTAAGAAAGATGACCGAATGGTCGGATACGTAACGAAAGCCATTGCCCGACGAATGAAAGAGCGATATTGAAAGAGGCCATGCCCGACGATTTGACCCATCGACAGTGAACGTGAACAGAACTGGGAGTCCTGCTGCGAGACGTGCGCCTTGACCCGACGGATGACAAAGCGATTTCCTTGAACTGGCCGATAGACGAAAGAGTGACTACCCGCTCCCAGGGGACCTAATGAAGGACGTCCGCCATCAGCTACCTGCTAGACCCCCCGCCTAAGCTATTACCGTGCAAAGTGAATCTTGATTCCAGACGCGTGCCCATGTCTACAAATGAAGCATCAGTAAAGTTACGTGTGGCAGCCATTCATTGATCCTGTAACACTGTGTATGCCTATCTATAACTCATCCATTAACTATTTAAATAATACCTCAGTGATAAATAGCTTAATTATATGTAGTTGAGTACAATGAAGTCGACGTATAGATATTAAAAATTAGAAGGATTAAATAAGGTAGTTAGAATAATATTATGACTTGTATTGTAATGTATTTATGTGTGTTGGTATGTTCAATAAATCTATCCATTTACAATTTCAATCAGATGATTAGCTTATTTTAAAAAACACAATGCAATTCAAGAATATGATATTAATCGATCAAACAATCAGGTAGTATGTTAAATAATTTATATATTGGCAATACACCCTAAATATAACCACCCTGATACTAATCAGTTAATGAGCAAGATTGACAATTTTAGTTATTGCGGAATATTCTCAAAACATAACCACCCATTATAATATATATATACAAGGAAACTTCTCTGTGCCAGCTAGTAACGGTTCCTTAAAATGTGGCCATTTATATATACATACATACATACATATATATATATATATATATATATATATATATATATATATATATATATATATATATATATATATAACCCGAGAGCCAGTGATATGGAAGAAACCTCTTTCTGAAAGCCTCCACTCAAAACGGCCACTTTTTTACGAATCTTTACTAGCTGTCACAGGGAAGTTTTCATATATATATATATATATATATATATATATATATATATATATATATATATATATATATATATATATATATATAGTAGAGTTTCACCAGGACATATGAAAATATTAAAATACGAAACTCAGGGGCATTACACGAATCTTCTATTCATCGCATTTTCCCTTTGTATTCCTCTATATTGGACGATATCCAAATGATAGTAGGAAACCTAATCAGTATAAAGCGGAACTTTTGGATGCTACTATCAGAATGCAAACTGCGAGGAGCAGGAAAATCATTCCGGTTTTGTGAGGAGTCTTCAAAGGAGCATAAAGTGTGATCGGCACGTAGGAGTCAAAAAGTAATTGCGGGACACTGCTGATCACGTGGCATGGATCCCGGCCGTAGTCGAGTTTTGGGTTGCTTACGAATTGCTTGCAATTTTGATCGAAACGCTCTCAGGGAGTGATAAAGGAATACATTGTTTTTTTTCTGTTATCGATCAAACCGAATTTTAAAAGGGACTAACGAAATGAAGATATTTTTGAAATCAAAGGATACGTAATTTGTTTGAGTTATTAAGTATAGATTTCTTGGTATCTTAATAAGGGAAGCGCAGTAGACTATGTTGCATCGCTAATATTAAATATAAATTGTAAGAAATAGTGGAATAGTTTATATCAGAACGCATCCTCAAGAATTCAATCTTAAATGCTTCAACAAACTTAATGGGTACTTGAAGAAAATTGATTGCAGAAAGGTAAAAATATATTGAAATAAAATATTAACTAAAATATTTTTTAAAGAAATTACCAGAAACACACCTTAGAAAAGTTACTTAAGAAAAGACATGTATATTATACGAAACCAGAAATCGTGGACTTGAGTTTCGGTTTATATTCCTCATATGTCTTTTATTAATGCTGGCTGTCTTGTCTAGCTAAGGAGACTATAATAAGGTCAAAACCTTATATGGTTTTTGCATTAATTTCAGAAAATATTAAATAATAAAGCCAATAATATATATCCGATAATTATAGTACCTTACAGAATACGCATTTAATGTCGTATAATTAGGAATATTCCATAACGTTGTAAATAGCGGACAGTGGCCCTCATAGCCGCTATAAGCTGTATAGGCCTATCGCGTATCTTCATAGGTTCATATTTCTGAATACACTTCTAAAAAATGATTATTACCAATTTTTAATAGTAAATGTGGTCCGAGGTAGCCTGGTGGTAGCGCGTCAGCTCGCAGTACTGAGGTTTCTTGGATCGAATACCGACAAGCGCCATTGAATACCTTCATGTCTAAGTCTGATATAAATCGGTAGAACGGAAGGTTCTTCTATGAGGTCAGTGCGTGGGGAATATCCTCCAGATATCGCCCCTGGGGGTGCTTGAGCGAAGTCGAACTCCGACCATTGTGATTCTATTATAAATCGGAGCTGCACGACTCATCCCGAAGTGTATGTGGACCTGGTCTGGAACTACCGACCAGGGTGCATGGGGAACAATAATACACTGCTCAAAAAAATTAGGGGAGCATGCAAAGAAGTTAAGAAAACCATGCGAGACAGCCATATATTGGCTTAAAATGGATAGTACACGCGTATCAATGCGCAATACAGAAAAAAAGACGTAAAAAAATTTGTAATTAAGCTTTAATTCTTTGAAAGTATGGAAAAAACACGGAAAGATGATTTTGGGCAAAAATTTGGTTACATGTAAACGATAAAAAAAGTATTGTTTAGAAATGATGCAAGATTTTTAATATGGCGTGTGGTCTCCTCGAACAGCTAAGACTGCTGCACACCTGTTTTCCATGGATGCGACGATGTTTTCGATAAGACTTTATGGAATACTGTTCCACTCCTCAAGAAGTGCAATCTCCAAGTCTCGGAGAGTAAAAGGAGGCCTTGGTCTCGCAGAAATGCGTCGTCCGAGCATGTCCCAAACATGCTCGATTGGATTCAGGTCAGGAGAGCACGCTGGCCATTCCATACGCTGTATTGTTTCAGCTTCAAGCATGTTCTCCACAAGACGAGCTGTATGCGGTCTGGCATTATCATGCTGGAAAACAAAGGAATCTCCATTGGCTACAGCGTAAGGTAGGACATGAGGTCTCAGTATCTCGTCTGCATACCTTCGGGCCGTCAAAGTACCATTCCGAATAATATGCAGATCCGTACGTTCACCTATGCAGATTCCACCCCATACCATAAAAACAGCTCGTCTGTATTGTGACCTTTCACGAACGAATGTGGGGTTATTTCGAGTGCCCCTTTCCCTCCATACCAAAACACGTCGGGTGTCACACTCCAGACTGAATCGGGACTCATCTGTAAACAGCACTTGGCTCCAATCATGTTGCTCCCAATATCGATGTTCAGCAGCCCATCTTCTTCAGGCCGCACGGTGGCGTGAGGTCAACGGAATGCAGGACCATTGGCCTACGTGCATAGAGACCTACCTGATGAAGCCTATTACGTACTGTTTTGCTGGACATCCTTCTTCCTGTTGCCAAGAGCAACTGTCTTTGCATCTGAGTAGCATTGTCTGTTCTGTTTCGACGAGCAGTTAACAGTATATACCGGTCATCAATTGCTGTAGTGCCACGTGGCCGACCTTGCCCTGGTCGACGTCTAACATTCCCTGTTTCTTGGAATCGATTCCAGAGCCTTGAATCGACACTTCTGGCGACACCGACAGCGTCTGCGATACTACGTTGTGTTTCCCCGGATTCAAGTCTGCCTATAATACGCCATGCCATGGATTCCGGTAAATAACGTTGTTGAGACATTTTCAAGTCACCTTTTCTCAAAAAGAATAACTGAGCAATCGAATTTTACAGTTAAGGTAGTGAAACAGACGTTTCTGCAACATCCCGATTTCCTCTCTTACGTTCTTTTTCTGGTTTTTGACGTCATGAACTTTGATTTGCATATGAAGTTTTCTTCTTCTGTTTCCTGCTAGGCTTTAAATTATGGATGATTTATTTTATGTTACTTATCGTTGTAAGTATTTGCGTAATTTCGTTAAAACCATGTGCTCCCCTAATTGTTTTGAGCAGTGTAGTTAATGTTATTTACAAATGGTTATTGAAGAATTTTTTACTTTCAAATGATTGTAAGAACCACTACAACAAAGCCCATTAGCAAAATATTTGCGATTGTCCTTTATTTAGAAAACTTATCACGATCTTTGTTTTATTTTATTATGTCACAGTAGGAATAACGGGCTCTTAACAAATTGCATTACGCCATATTGTAGATATGAGGCATGTTGCTGATTACAATGATGAATGTCCCGTAGAGAACATCGTTCCTTGATGTTAATGATGTATCATTATGACTGTGGCATTAACGATGTTATATTTTCACCCGGTAGATAGTTGCAAAACTATTTTTGTTTCATTACCATTTCTCTCCTCTTTGTCGTCCTAGAGATATGCTTTGTTATCAGTGGATCTTAAGGTTTCTAAAGTAAGTCATATAAAAATATTTTTTTAAACTTTATAACTTGTATTGGGCGCGGTGCAACACAGTGGTTAGTGTAGAAGGGGAATGGTATAATTCCCCACGGTGTGTGGCCAAGATCGAATCTATTGTAAAGGCTGCAGAATCAGGGGTAAATAGGGGCTTGTAAACCAGGAGGTAATAGAAGAATAGTTGTCGGTGTGGCCAGTGATAGCGATCTAAAGTCTATAAATATTGCAAGATGGATGGTCGTTATTTTATGGCCCACAGTAAAACCTTCAGATGATAAGGGTCAAAGTTGTATTGCAAATGAAAATTATGGTGAGGTGGTACCTCATAGACTATGGACATGGACAGTAAAATAAGGAACCAATTGGGGCAGGAACTAATGAGAGAAAAACAGCCCACTGCCCAATGAAAAAGAGGGGCGGGCCAGAATGTCCCCCCTGCAAACGGACAACAGCCCATTCAAGTACGAAAGGAATAGGAGAGGAGGTCCAGATTGATCTCAGACTTTTTTCTTAGAGCTCAGATGATAGAGAGTCTCGACTGCCTCAGAGTCTAGGAGAAGAGCCAGTAACCCGCCAAGATGTTCCTGCATATGTGATGATTTTGGGTCCCTGTCGTCGATGCCATCTTTCATCGCTGCATACTTCAGCTGTAGTAAGTGCCTCCCCATAGACTCTAAAAATCATTACTTTGACAATATAGTATTTTGCCTCTGCTTCTGAGTTCTCGTATGTGTAATGTTAATATGAAAGGGAATATTGTGATAGTAGCAATTACACTATAAATGAATGTTGTGAATTATTAAATAAATGTATGTTAAAGGCCAATGCTATGTCTTCCTTGCTTGCTCCAACACACGCATACATCCATTATTTTAAGGTTATTAAACTGCCTACAGTTAGCACTCTGAAATTCGACACTGAGGGTTGAGTTCGAATTCCGACAACTTCAACTGGATGCTCTCCTGTAAAAGCCTGTTATCGGCACGTTAAATCTGTCGGCCTGAAGGTCTCATTTAGTTTGTACAGGTGGTTACAGGGTACATACCAGATGCCGCCTCTGGGGATGCTTGGTATTTGGGGTGACAACAGGCAAAAAGAATCCGCTTCCGACCTTCTAGAGGTCCAGGGGGCAGTAGTAATGACAACAACAACACAAGCAGCAGTGTAATGTACATTATAAACAATATTTTTACAATGATTATATCTAAGGAAGGCACATTAAAAGAGTAGAACATCCTAACGTACTATAAACGATTTGGCATTTTGGTTCCGTTCAATTAATATTGCAGAATCTGTTATATATTTTCACCTAGTGGTGTTTTAAAACTATTGTTTTCCCCCATTATTTTTCCCGCTTTCATACAGATATTACAGATTTGTGACGTATATATATATATATATATATATATATATATACATATATCGCCTATGGAGGACTTGTAGTGCTGCGCGCTGGCTTTCGGTGTTGAGGGTGCTCAGATCGAATCCCGGAGTCGCGCCACTCAGACGTCTCCGTTTATGTCGTCGATTCGTATGGGGTAATGCTGGTCTGCCTATTTGGTGCCCCCATAATAAAATGGGCAGCAAAACTGCGGTGTATTATAGGTGAATGTCTTCACGACAAGTGCCTCCGCATTGGTTAATATATACACACAGACATATATATATATATATATATATATATATATATATATATATATATATATATATATATATATATATATATATATATATATATATATTGATTGGTTTTTTATTTTTGTCTTTTGTAGTTTACTCTGAATGTGGAAAGGATATTTACACATTTCTGTTATTCTTCTAGAAGGTTCTAGGCTGGTAAGCCCATTTAAGAACACCTTGTACATGAAAATATTTTCAATTAGTTACGCCACAAAAAACAGTTTCTTGTTATCCGTATATTTGCAAACATGCCAACAAACACAGCGAAATGTACGGATGAAGAAAAACAAAAACAAACATAATCTTGTAAAGTTAGATATGTGTGAACGAAATATGATAGAAATCTAGAAATATATCCTTCGAAAAACGGGAACAGATAAAAGTAAATCATACCTTTCAAGTCAAAGAAGGAAGCGAAATTCTCTAAAGTAATAAAGAATATTCTTTTTAAAAAAATTGCTATTTCAGATAACGCGGAGATAGAAATCGCTGTACGGACATATTTATGACGCCATAAAATAAAGGCGGCTTTTAACAGCTGTAACTGTATTTTTGGTTTCGACTGTCTTGGCAAATATTTTTCGAAACACAACAAAGCCTCCGATCGTAAAATGGGAGGGTGAATGTTGCCAAGAAATGTTTTCATTTCTCGCGATTGTATAATCTGATCAATTGTCCTGATCAGTGACTCTTAAAATATTCAAATATGAGTCATTGTGAAGACGATGTTTAACTGTTTGGATCAGTGTTTTCCATCCTTCTCCTAATGGTGATGTCTTTACTTTGTAGTGTTTTTCCCTCAGAGATCCCTTCTTCTATTTAAACTTTGTTTTAATTATTAATTATGAATAGTTAAAAATGCATTGTAATAATTTATCGAGCATTTTGTAGCACGACAGGCGTAATTTGCATTCAATTCGTGAATAATTTTTCTTCCAAGTATTATCATCATGCCTCTTGTTTGGATAAATCCTACCCAAATCCCCTGAATGCTGCAAGATTAAGTGATGTGGTTCCTATTTAAGTCTGCTGTGTACTAACCTATTAGATTCGCTCACCGCAATGTGAACCTATGGAGAAAATGGGTCCAAGTATTGCCGACTTGGATTAAAATATTTTTTTTAAATGTACTCCTAGTAGAAAAACAATTTTTTCACCTTGTGGCATTTTTCATTTTTTTAATGCAAATAATATTTTAAAATTTGAATTATTCGGGGGGGGGGAAATCAGGTCTAGTGTGTTTTAAACTCTCCTTAATTCCTCTGGTGCACGAAATTTATAAAATGAATCCCTTTTCAAGGGGCATAAAAATTCACGCTATCTGAAAATACCATTTTTATTGGATTGCCAGCGTTTATGTTGCTATAAATTCTAGACAAAGTTTCTCTGTAGGTTAACCTTGAGATAGACGAATCCAATACGGTTAGTACACAGACGCCTTTACTCACAGATATGAGACATCACAAGTGACTACTTTTTGCCCGGTGCCACCACGATTTTAACCGAGCAACCTCCAGTGCCGACATCTGGTGGGCTCTCACCCTCCTCCCATCTCTGCTATCCACACGGAGGGACTCTCTGACGTATAGATATAATGTGCCCATTTCCGAATAAGATACAGGAGCATTCAACTGTGCTTGGATTCGAACCGAGCAAAACCTGTGCCATATTCTGACCCGCTATTCACTGCAGTGCTTCCCGGATGCTATTCAGTACATTAACGTATTTATCATATGCATAAGAATTATGTTCTATCTAGCAAGGTAATAATTAAATTAACAAGTAAATTTTGATCATTTGCCTTATGTTAGTCTTCTTTTAAGAATCAGCTTTATATATATATATATATATATATATATATATATATATATATATATAAATCAGTATACCAACCACAGCTCTATAATTAATATTAAATCAAAAGCTCTATAACTATAATATCACAATTACAAGCTTTTTAAAGAAGCTCCTTAGATCGAAGACCTTCTTAGATTAGATGCTCATTTCAAAAAATCCCTGTCAGCACTCTATAAGAGCTTTATATACGCACTCTCTATAAGAGCTGTATAACCATATTCTATATAAGAGCTGTATAACCATATTCTATATAAGAGCTGTATATTTTATAAAGATCTTTGTTATAGAATTTTTTTTCGGATCCCTCTTAATCTGTGTAGATAGTCTATATAGTCTAGATCGGTATATAGGTGTTATACAAAAAAAATTCAGGTAGTCTCTTCTAAGGAGACTTCCAAGGGTTATTAACGTAGGATTACTTATCGCTGCTTACCTCTTTTGTATGTATACTATATGTATCTATTATGTACGTATGTATATATATATATATATATATATATATATATATATATATATATCTTGGTACTTCACTGTTTAACTTGTCCAAGCGATAGACTGGGTTTAGCGCGCTGCCAAAATTATAACTCACGAGGACGGACGGACGGACGGTGTTAGCGTCTGAAATTTTCCTTTCCGGAGGATCGCTATGAAGGAACGTAATCCTGCGTTAAAAAATTAAAGTAAACTAGAATTTATTGCTCGACAATAGACTATAACGAAATCTGAAAAACAATAATTTATGGAGATAAAGCTTCTTGACAATTGACAATTTGCCTCCTGTCCTGAGCTCTTTATACTTAATAACTAACACAAAAAGCATTTATTTGTTTTAGGTCAGTGAACGGGTGCAAACGATCGAAAACATTGAAGCCGTAGTCGTTTAATGTAGTGGCGAACTCTGAGAAAAATATCAAAAGGAGATAAGGACACTTAGTGAATCTTGCAGAAATATGTTCACAAAAGTTAGTGGGAGTATGTGACTATTTGAGTTTAAAGTCTGTTTTTAAACTTTGTAGGTCTGTGAAAGTGATACTCTTACAAAGACAAGGGATTTTGTTATATTTCATTTCAGGAGATTTAGTTGTAACGGAAGTCAAGGTTGATTGAAGGTGCTACGGTAAACTTTTTGTATACAAGGGCAAATTCGACACTGAAATCGAAGCATCAAATCGCTTTCGAGGCTGCAATGATTGAAAGAGGTCCGTCTACATCATATTTCAGATTTATTAAGACATATATATCTCCATTTACTCTAACTTCAATCCTTAAAATAGATAGCTTCATACCAATAGAATATCTCTTAATGCTTCTTTTTCAGTCGTTTTTAAATCATTGCAGCCCTTCCATCATCAACATTGCGACAGGAACTAATATATATTAGTTGCTGAATTTCGCATTTGTCTACTGTTAGCGACCACGCAACAGGCTTGGCGATTTTTAAATTTACTGCAACCCTTTCGCCAAGCTTTGTATATATAGCCTTGTAATTGTGAGTTGTACTCAGCTTTCTTAAGACCCTTACTTACGTATGCTGGACCAGTTTGGTCGTATGCATCGGATTCCAACATTAAAATTCTGGCTGTTTCTCAAAACATGACTATTTGGCAAATCACCCCTATGGTATTTTCGCAATGTTGACATTTATAGGGAGATAAATCTCGACACAGTTCAAAATTAACTTCACAATCTTTCTATTAACTTCCATAAAGATTTACCAAATAATCATATTGAAAATCTTGCCGATTACGACCCTGCTGACCCAGCTAACAAGAAACGGCCCTGTGCCATTATTGCTCGTAACTTTTAATTGTTTGTCCTGTTCTTTGTTCGCTCAGTCTCTTTTCTCCCCCATGTTTTAGCTTTACTTGTACTATCGAAGCGTTTTGTTTTCCCCACTTTATATTTTCCTTCCTACTTTGGTTTTTAATGATGACTGAAGTTTTATGCATTGCTATATCATCCTACAGTGTAGGGCCCGGCCCATGTACTGTAGTCACCACTACTCTTCCTGAGGTTGTACTCAGTTTGTCCGCTCTGTCATGAGCACGCAGCTTAATCAGCTCTGTCAAGGGCATGGCATTTGTGCCTACAGCCACCGCTTCATCATTTTAGCTTAGTGTTAAATCGATGATGGTAGATATATGGTAGAAATGGCTATGAAAGAATTTCTCCCTAATTTAGGAGATTCGAAACAAAGTGCTCGAAACTGCTTAGACAGTTTAATTAAAAGGTTAGAGAGAGATCCTCAAATGAAAATACTTTATTCTGAATTTTTGGAGGTGTATGAAGCCCTGGGTCATATGGAAAGAGTCGTTGAGTACAAATTACCCAATAATAATTATTTCTTACCACATCATGGTGATTAAATGCCCTATTCATCAATTCCCCCCCTTGGAGTAGTATTTAACGCGAGCTCCCCTAGTTCTAATGGAATTTCTTTAAATGATGTTTTATTAAGGAGTGATGTTGTCGAGTATATTTTTTGATAATTAGGTTCAGAACACATAGGTTCGCATTTACTTTTGATGTTCAGAAGATGTTTCTTCAGATATTGGTGTATCCACATCAAAGAGGTTATTTACGAATTTTGTGGTATGAGATGACACGTATCAACCGATTACTTTATAGAGTTTCTATGCTCACTTCTACCCAGACTTGGGTGTATATAATTTGAAGTGGCACTCTATTTGAATTTGAAGCAAACACAGTTTATACATGAAACAATGTTTATTGAATTCGTTGCACATATAATTGGCTTTTACAGCAATAAGCATGCGTACTACTTGTACGGAATGTATAAACACAGCTTTCAAGGACAATATATTTTTATACTCACGAACAGTAAGTCAAACCAGCAGTACTGCCATGTAAACTTCTGGCCCGCTAAGCACTAGCGCAGGATAACACCTTTTCAACCTTAACAACCTCCCCTTTTCATTAATGACGCTGCGTGGTACTTATACTAAGCGCGTATGCCGAAATTAGCATATCTAAAGCAGCTTCTTTAATTCACTCAAAAGTTCGATTCTTGTGAATCGAATCTTGTGTATACCTTACACTGGCCTCCCTCGAAAAAAAAATTAGGTAACTGAGGTCTGAACGGCTTCAGTTAACTAATTGAAAACGCGTGCTGGTCTGACTTTTTACATAATGGGTGGCAAAGCCAAAAAAACCTTCCACACGTTGTGTGGAGGAAAAACGCCACTACCATTTTACAAAACTAACCCCGAAGGGTCCAGGTGACACCATCAAACAGTGGATTTGCAGAGTTGCGGATACTGGGCTGCCAACTGCGCCCTAAAATATCTATTTTAATTAAAAGTGACAACACAATTGCACAGCATGACATTTCTTGACTGTATCTGCTCTCCCCCAATTTATAATGTACATGTGTTATTTTTTTTGTGAAGTTAGTACATTAGTGGTTAATTGGTATATTGTGCAGTATGTATTTTTTTCCTAGTCACTACATGTCCCCTTCAAAAATTTATAAAACAACAGTATGCCGTTTTTTTTCAGTGGCTCACTCCTTCCCCTCAAAATGTTTATACAGTATATACAATGGGGAACTTCAAACAAGTTTGGTTCGGTTTTATTAAAGGGTGGGAGTTAGAATAAGAAAGTTGATACAAGACTTGTTCCTCATGAATGCAGCAACTTCCTTGCACCAGTCTGTCCAATCCGTGGAACCTCTCTTGATGGTAGCAGTCCTAGTAAAGGGGTTCGTTGACCGTGTGGGCATCCTTCGTGCAGCAGGTCGTAGGTCCTGAGGCGCTGGTCCGGCTTGACGATGGACAGGAGGTCTCTTGGGAGGAGGGCAACCTTGCTGGGCGGCAGAAATCTTCCGTTTCCTGTACTTATGCAAAGGAACTTTAAAATTGTCATTCTTCCTTTTGATAACCTTGTGTAACTTATCAGCGACGCATTCATCCTTTGATGGAGTTTTTGTAGTGCACACTTTACCTTTCTTCGTACTTTTGCTTGTATCGGTATTAGATTTTAATGCAGATTCTATTTTGTCAAATTTGTACGCCCCACCAACGTGTTTAGTTACTGGCTTTATCTCTCTACTTGTGTCATGTTTTTCAACAAACTGACTCTGTTTTTTGGTATTGGTGCTTATGTAACTTCTTGTTTACCGCCTTAATTACTTCAGTATTTGCAGTTTTAATGCTGGAACCTGAAGGCGATTTTTCACGTTTTTTATCCCCCTTAACTTTAGTTTTATCCTCTTTTGACGAAAAAGTCTCTTTGAAACTTGCGATATCAGAATCGTTATCATTTAAATTCTTTAACACTGCTTCAGTTTTAGGAAGATTAAGCTTTTCGTACTGGTGCGTTTTAATGCAACCTGCGTCTATAACTTCCGAAGCATCAGCTAAACTACTTACAGTATAACTCTGTGTCAACTTTTCATCCTGACTCTCAGTATGGTTTTTATGTACTTTATTTAAAACCATATTATCAACATAAATCATATTACAGCATCCTCATTCGGATGGAAACTTGAAATAATATCATCATTACCTAGCGAGTTCCTACTATCGTTTAAAGAATTTTTATTGTCGTCAACTAATAAGTATTCACTAACTTCCGTAACGCATACTTCGTCATCTACTAAATTTCTTTCATTAACAGATGTGTGAATATCATCTAAAATATCAGGTATAGCATTAATAGAAGTGTCAGATGATTTATTTTCTAAACCACTAGCATTAGTATCGGCACTATTTTCAGAAATTTGTACTGGAATTACCTCATCATTCCAGCTAGACTCACTTTCTTTATAAGCCACAAAAATACCCTGACTTTCACTATTCTCAAAATAATGATTACTGCTCGGGCAAAATAATACATTTGACCACACAGTTTCAACAGGTTGAACCATATCATGTGAATCAACTTGCCAGTGCAAGTAAGGTGCTTCCATATTATTTACTTTAAGAGCACTAATTTCATTATAACGCCGTGCGCTTCTATTATTTTGCCTGCGGTACTGATTACGCTGCTGGTTTGAAACTCGCGAAAAATTTTGGCGCGGCTATATAAAACTTCTCGTACCTGAATGACGGTGAGGGGTAGCGAAGAAATGCCTATTGTCATGTTTAGCTAAAGCTTGAAGGAGGGTAACCTTGCTTGTAATTGTTTGATTATCTAAAAAATCTTGAACACTTGGCTTCAAACATTGGATAACTATTTTTAAGATTACCGCTTCCGTTACCCCTTCTAAATATTCCTCACACTTGGAAATCTTTTCCGTAGCAAAATCTAACGCAGACTGACCTTCACGTTGCCTTAGCGAATAAATTTCCGCTTCAATTTCACTTTGATTAAAGGTCTTTGGAAAAACGCTAAGAAACTGTTGCTTGAATGACGAATAGTCAAAAATCAGATTACTGCTTTGCATACACGTGTACCACTGATATGCACTACCTCTTAAAGCGGCTAGAGCAATTTTAAGTTTATCCCCCTCTGGGGTGCATTGTTGCTGAAAGTAATGCTCAATTTTCTTTAGGAATTGGCTTGAGGGGCCGCCATTGAATGTGGCTTCGAATGGCGCAATTTGCTAAACCATAATTACCCGAGGAAAATTTCCAGCAGGATTTTGTTCTACAACACTCATTTTTAAATAGTATATAAGTACTTGCAACAATTTTATCAATATAAGTACACAGTACACAGTTTTTAATTTCAATTATGTTGTTCGTTACAAATTTAACGCTAACTACCAGGGTATATATAATTTCGGGCGCCAGTATAGAGTTTCTATGCTCACTTCTACCCAGACTTGGGTGTATATAATTTGAAGTGGCACTCTATTTGAATTTGAAGCAAACACAGTTTATACATGAAACAATGTTTATTGAATTCGCTGCACATATAATTGGCTTTTACAGCAATAAGCATGCGTACTACTTGTACGGAATGTATAAACACAGCTTTCAAGAACAATATATTTTTATACTCACGAACAGTAAGTCAAACCAGCAGTACTGCCATGTAAACTTCTGGCCCGCTAAGCACTAGCGCAGGATAACACCTTTTCAACCTTAACAACCTCCCCTTTTCATTAATGACGCTGCGTGGTATTTATACTAAGCGCGTATGCCGAAATTAGCATATCTAAAGCAGCTTCTTTAATTCACTCAAAAGTTCGATTCTTGTGAATCGAATCTTGTGTATACCTTACAACTTATATACTGAAAACAGTTACATATGGAACATTCTGCGCACCATATTACGCAATAAGCACGTTGAAACAGCTTGCAATCGACGAATCATCGAATTTTCCGTTAGCTTCAGAAATCGCTTTACGTGACATTTACATGGATGACGGGATTACGGGTGCAAGTGACCTAAAAATTGCACAAACTCTACAAACGCAGCTCTTTGAATTGTTTGCGAAAGGATGTATGAAGTTACATAAGTGGTCTTCTAATACTCGGGAGCTATTAAATAGTTTTCCTGGCTGAAATAGTGAACGCGCATTTCCAAATGATAATCATGTTTCGAAAACTTTAGGTATGAATTGGTCACATTTCGAGGATTATTTCATTTATAAAGTTGATTGCAACCAGGAGTCTAAACCCACCAAAAGAAATGTAATTTCTGTAACCATGAGACTTATGACCCCTTAGGACTACTTGGACCTGTTATCTGTAAAATAAAGATTTTTCTCCAAAAGTTGTGATTAGAAAAATTTACCTTTGATGACATTCTTCCTCAAAACCTGTCCAAAGAATGGAATAGGTTAATTGCATCATTAAAGAGTATAGAACTGATTAAAATTCCAAGATGGATACTTGTCGATACCCCTCAGAGATTAGTGCTTCATTGTTTCTCATTAGTTCTTCATTGTTTCATCTCAAGCAGCGTTTAGTGCTGTTATTTATCTGCAGTGTATCATCCCCGATGATACATCAACATCTAGACATGTGGCGAGCAAGTCACGAGTCTCTCCCCTGAAAACTTTAACCATTCCAAGACTGGAGCTTATTGCTTGTGTTCTTGCATCTCAGCTAAAAACAAAGGTTGAGCAGTCTCTGCATATTCAAATAGACAGTGTACAAATGTATACTGATTCAACCATTTCCTTAGCATGGATTAAGACACCCCCTCACCACCTTAAAACATTTGTTGCCAACAGGGTTGTAAAGATACAACGATTGACTGAGAACTGTGTTTGGAAGCAAGTTCCATCGAGTCTCAACCCGGCAGATGTCATTTCGAGAGGACTTGATCCGGATCAACTGGCTGACCATAGACGGTGGTGGAATGGTCTCTCTTTCCTTCTGAACCCATTCTTCCAGACTCTAATGACCAACTACAAGATTATGTGTCTTCAGATTCCCAATTTTTGTGTGTACTGAAAGATGCTACCTCTCATAATTTGTTAACTCTAAAGTCTTCTGATTTTTTGACTACCTTTTTATTCTGAGTAATAATTTTAGGAAATTGAGAAATATTTTTTTTTGTTTTGGAGTTAGATTTATAGCTAATTGTAGAAAGTAGGGGGAAAATGGTCTTCTTTCAGCTGCTGAAATTCAAGAGGGTGAGTGTAAGTTGATTTCGCAGAGTATTTTGCCTGAGGATTTTGTAATGAATGTTGAAATTGTTTGTTTTCGTATGATTTTGTTATATGATTGCATTTTATATTGATTCTTTTATGGTTTTCTAAATTCATAATTGATATATTTTATGTACATCAATTATCAATTGTAATAATTGACATTTTAAGTCATGTTAATTTGTATGTAATGATGTGCAGCGTTTGTTACCTTGCGCGGTCAGGCGGTATGTTAGCGCCCATCCAAAAAGCTTGGCGATTTTTAAATTTACTGTAACCCTTTCGCCAAGCTTTTTATGGAGGATCCGGCCCATGTATTGTAGTTACCACTACTATTCCTGCAGCTTCCTGAAGATGTACTCAGTTTGTTCGCTCTGTTATGAGAACGCAGCTTATCAGCTCTGTCAAGGGCATCGCATTTGTGCCTACAGGCACCGCTTCATCATTTTAGCTTAGTGTTAAATAGCTTAGTGTGCATGTTTTAAATAAAGTTTTGGTTAATCCTTCAATCCGGTTTTACTTTTTATCGACGTAACGCATAATCAGCAGCACCTACTTATGATTGAATCAGGTCCATCTACCCCTTCATATAGCTTTATTAAGACGTACACAGCTATCTTTATTTGCCCTAATTTCAGTCCTCAAACAAGTTATTCTAATACCAATGGAATACCTTTGGTGTTTATTTTTGAGTCATTTTTAGATCGTTGACGCCATTGCGTCATCAACATGGACTCAATCAATAAAAATTGTAAACTATTAGTCCAAAATTATACACCTTCTAAATACAGCTTAATATGGTCATATATGGTTATACTTTATTTATTCTGGCTTCAATTCTCAAACAAGATAATTTCATACCCATAGAATGCCTTTAATTTTTTTCAGTCATTTTAAATCGTTAATACAATTACGTCATCAACATTGCTTCAATCAATAAAAATATAAACTACACTTTCAAAATTCTACATTTTCTATACCTTAGTAGAGCTTAATATGGACATATATGGTTATACTTATTTTTTCAGGTTTCAGTCCCTAAATAAGACTAGCTGAGTGGCAACCCAATGTGTTGCTTTTTCGATTTAAAATGAAATGGTTTTATTTCTTAAAGATTAAAAGCTGTTTAATCACTTTTAAAAATATATTAAAACTTTTAAAATACGAAATAGTTACTTAAAATTCTTTTTTTCAAATTTTGTTTTTGGCTTTTGAAATAATTCTTTCAAATTTTCGTTTTCAAATTTTGCTTTTTAAATAAAAAGAAGTTCATTCTAGTAGAAAACATTCTAAAGGCTTTAACTTCTCATTTCCTAACACTAAAATTATTTCTGGATTTCAATTATTAAATGACTCGTTCTCAGACTCGTTCTCAACTAATAATTTTTCCTTTTGATAGCATGGCCTAATGTAAATATAAAATCTCATGGGGGAAAAAGTGCTTTAAAAATAGAAAGACAATTCTGATGAATTCAAAATTGATGGCGAAAGAATCCACATCAGTTGCTAATTAATTAGAAAAAAATTACACGAACTTGCTGGAATTATTAGTGAGTAAAATTATAAGTCGAAAAATTACGAACTCGGCATTCAGTTACGTTAAGATACTATGGCTATCAGCGCGGAAAAGTTCAAAAGTGAGTTTTGTAAGTACGCTTTTTTAGGATGATAACATTTTTTTAATTAAATATATTTGGTATATTTTGGAAGCTGAACATCTAGCAAATGCCGATAAATCGTAAAATTGACATTAATAGGTGCAGAAAACCGAAATATTTGTCCAACAAAATTGTCGATTTCGTGAAATTCGGAAAACTGCTTTGGGGAAAAAGCTTCGTTTTCAGTGAAAAACATTTTTAACTTTATAAAAATGTGTATATCCTTAAAGATGAATAGTTGCAGAACACGTGGAAATAAAAAAAATGTCAATTGGAGGACGGAAAAGTTGAATTTTTCATGCATGAAAATAGTGCAAATTTGCGAAACGGAAAGGAGAGCTGGCTCACCCGGAATGTCAGCTGTTTCTGTTGTCCATTTCTTTAGAGTTCAGTGATTTTAATTTAATAATTTAAAAATTTTAGAGTTTAGAAAGTTGAGGATGGCATCAGTGCACGCGTCTTGTCCGTCCGCGTCCATCGGTACCAGTCGCTATATCCTGCTACGCTCAGTTCGCGGGGTTAGCCTGTCCCCCTGTTGCCCGGGCTGCTCACTAACAAACATACATACGTTTTTTACCTTCAGCTGTTAATTGTAAGATAGTTACATACCAATGGAATGCCTTATTTTTTTTCAGTATTTCAAATCGTTGACGCCATTGCGTCATCAACATTGCTTCAATCAATAAAAATGTAAACTGCACATTCAAAATTATGCACTTTCTATACCTTAGTACAGCTTGACATGGACGTATATGGTTAAACTTATTTTCTCTGGTTTCAATTCTCAAATAAGACAGTTTCATACCAATGGAAAACCTCTTGATATTTCTTTTTGCAGTCATTTTTAGATCGTTGACGCCATTGCGTCATCAACATGGCCTCAATCAATAAAAATGCAAACTACACGACCAAAATTACCTTTAAATCTGTTTTCCCGCCCATCATTTTCCTTGTCAAGCCCTAACTTTTTTTTTCACTCTCCCAGCTCTGTTTCCGGATCATGATCAAGCTTTATGTTATTTGCATAATAATGTCTCTGAAGTTAATCGATTGAACTAAATATAGATTTTACAATCGATACATATCTGGTTAAAAGAAAAGAGGTAATGCGTAAAGGAAGCAAATGATGATTAATGCGAAACAGATAGTTTTAAATTTTTTTTTCTTTTTATTGTTGTTGCTGTCTCCTGTTTTGTCAGATACACTGATTTTTAGGGTGATAAAAAGGGAAGATATTTCAATTTTTTGCTTCAGCTTTTGTCGTTTCCTGCTGTTTCCAGAAATAAAGTTTACGTCTAAATGACTATAGCGTAGTTTTAAAGGGCAATGATTACTTTAAATTATAAATTCGTGCCAGTTTGAGCATCATTTTAAACTATGAGGCTGAATACTTGATACTGTGTTTTGGTGCAAAATTTTCTCCTGGTTTTAAAATGTGTATTTTATATCTTAAATGATAGCAAAGAAAAAATATTGGTCCGGTAAATGAATCAAAATTTAAAAATGTCTTAAATGTGGAATTTTAAACGTAAAAGAAAACAGACATTTACAAATATTTCAAGATTTTTTTTTTACCTACAACGATTGTAATGAAGGTATACTGGCCCGCAGGAGGAATCATAAATTGTAAATATCCTAAACTTGGAATTTAAAATTTTTTCAAAAGAAATTTTCAAATGGTTCCAGATTTATTTACTACACGTATAACGATTACAATGAAAAATTAAACTTTTAAAAATTCTAAACTTAATAAAAAGAAATTTGCAAATAGTTCAAGAATTATTTTTTACCTACAAGGATCGTAATGAAGGTATACTGGCCCGCTGGAGGAATCAAAAATTGTAAATATCCTAAACTTGGAATTTTAAATTTTTTCAAAAGAAATTTTCAAATGGCTCCAGATTAGTTTACATGTATAACGATAGCAATGAAAAATTATTGGTGTGGCAAATGAATAGCAAAACTCAAAATGTTCTAAATTTGTAAATATTGAGATCTTTAAAAGAAATTTTCAAATTGTTCAAGAATTTTTTTAAACCATTTACGAATTTTAATGAAAATATATTAGTCAGATAAATGAATGGAAAAGCTAAAAGTGCTCTGAATTTAGTATTTTAAATATTTTCAAAAGAAAATTTCGGAAGGTTAATGAATTTTTTATACGTAAAATGATTGGAAAAAAAATATTCATAACAAAAGATGTGTATCTTTAACGAAGATTTGCATATATTAGGCTGATTTATAGTATATTTATGTTAAAAAACCAAATTTGTGTTTCTTTTAACTTAAAGATCCACTAGATCACTGAAGTCCAGTGAACAATTAAAAACAAAGATTATGATTGCTTACTCTTACTAAATGTTTCATGTTCTAAAATAAAGAGAATATAAAATACACGAACAACTCAACTCAGGAGCTAAGACATTGTGGTACATGATACATTCCTTTTTAACGAGAAACATTCAATATCCATTCAGACGTTTTTATGAGTAATTCCAACAAACATCTAACGCTTAAACCGCACGTCCCAGCCTCGAATAACAATAAAGAAAACTTTACAGCGAAAAATGACTTGGATATTACTTAAAGTACTGTTTAGTTTTCCGGAATCATAAACTTCTTCAAAAGTTTGACGTTAAAGTTTTTTTTATCAGTGGCAACAATGTGTACATTATGTGGATTACTTCCAACGTTCTGCAATTACACTTTGACTTCAACGTGACGATCGCTGATTTCCTGGTGGTTTGAAACAACTGAGTTGCATTTTATGTTTTTTTTATTTCCTGCGGTACATTGCATTATTATTTTCTTCGATTTTATGGAATTGTAAGGAAAGTAAAAATAAAATACCAGCATTATCCCATTACGTATTTTTACCCAAATTGTTTTCACTTAGTGCATTTTTTGGGGGGTACTTTTAAGTTTATTTTATTTGCGATTTATTTTTAATATCTCAACGTGATTTGTATTTATATGGCGTAATTTAAATTCTCTGAACTCAGTTCCTCTGTTTTACGTTAAAATCTTCATTATAGCGAAAGGTTTAGAAATGAAAATTAACGTTATAAAAACTAAAAAATTAAAAGGTAACTAAAAACCAAATGTATTTTCTATTTATACTACAAGGAAACATCAATAGTTCATGGGAAAGTTCATATGCTTCTAACACAAAATTTTTAAAAAAATATTATAAAAAAATTGGATATCATGGCAACTTTGCAGATTTTAGAAATGTTTATAATCTATAAATATAAAACAGTTCCGTAACTGACTGACTCACTGACTGACATACAACGCACAGACCAAACCGCTGGACCGAAAGGGCTGAAATTTTGAATGGCGATTCTTCTTATGGTGTAGAGGTGCACTAAGACAGATTTTTGAAAAATTCTTCTTAGATTTTTTTAAATTAAATTTTTAAGCTGTTTTAGGGAGTTTTTTTAAGTTTGCATTTAAAATAATAATTTGAGGTTTATAAAATTTATATTTGAGGTTTATAAGAAAGATCATAAAAATTCTTTTAAAATGAAATCTGTTTCAAATCTCTACCTCCATTTTCTGATTTTTGGTGAATTTTTAAAGAAAAATTTTTAGAATTTAATTTATTAGATGCAGATAACGTGATTTCTTTTTCTGGTACTTTAAATAAATTTATCGTCACTTGATAACAGCGAAATAGACAAAAAAATATTTCTTTCAACAGACCATTGAAAATTATCCTAAAAAGTATTAAAATACAGTAAAAGATATGTTACTCAAGTTATACTATATTAAATGCACTTTATTCTTTAGTATGTCCAATTAGATATAATTTGAATATTTTCACCTACATTATTTTGTCTTTAAAAATATCCCTTACGATTTTTTATAAATATATATATATATATATATATATATATATATATATATATATATATATATATATATATATATATATATATAGTCATTAATTGCATACATTGACCATTGTATTTAATTTGAATGTACACCGTAGCGAAGTGCGTGTTTTCAGCTAGTAATAATATATAGTTTTTACATTGACTACATGCATTTTGAAACTAATAAATGCTTTAAATATTTCGTATCTGTCAGTCTTTTCTGAACCAATCAAGAATAAAGAGTATTTATTTGAATGTAGATAAATGTAAAATTTTCTTTACTTGTAAAGTATGCTGATTAAAATTTTTAAATTAGTGCTCATTAGTAGCAACATCGTAGATTTTGCAATAATGATATCCTGGAAAAATTAAGATTTTTTTTTAACTTATATGTGGCTGATACCCAGCTTTTGTCATTTTATAGATAAACCAGAATATGCAATATAGTTGAATGAAAATATGTTTATCTCCATTACTCATTTTATGGAATAGGTTTTATTTTGATTTAAAGGATATTAAGGTTACATTATTCTTTAATTAAATGTGGTAATAAGACTTCATAAAGGCATGCAATTTCAATGGTGTACCTTTTAATTCGTGTTATATAATAGACTGACTTACAGACAATGCAGGATTCATTCATTATGCAGATGTGTTCTGATATGACTATAGTGAATAAGTTATTCAGCCTTTTTATAAGTACATTTTCATAAAAAGAAAACTCATTTTAAAACTGATTGCATGTGAGGAAATGTAAACTTTTAACAAAATAGCAGACTAATGAAAACATATAAATATAAGATCTGGGGCCCGAGGTAGCCAAGTGGTAGAGCGTCGGCTTTCTGTGCTGAAGATGCTCAGTTCGAATTCCGACAAGCGCCATTAAATACCTCCATGTCTAGGCCGGATATGGGCATATTAAATCCGTAGGTTGGAAAGTCCTTGTATGACGTGAGAGAAGGTGTGAGAGGGTTCGATTCCCCCAGATATCGGCCTTGGGGGTGCTCGGTCAAACTGCAGGTGGCACCTGACTAAATCGGACTCCGACCCTTGTGGTTCCAATAGATAATTGGGTTGCACCCCTCAGCCCAAAGCCTATATATACTTGGTCAAGAATACGTCTGGCCAGGGGTCATTAGAAACAACTCCAAAATTTAAGATCTATACCAGGGGCACCGTAGCCCGGTAAGAAAAGGCGTAGAGCCAGTGATCTGCAAGTTGCTGATTCGATACCCACGCTGACAATACCGCCGACGTGTACACTAATGGCGTCTGGTGCACGGAAAAAATCTGTCGTAGATTGAATGTCCTCCAAGTTCCCAAACATCACCGCTGGAGGTGCAGGGTCAAGTGTTCCGGTGTCATCATTTGACTCGGTTCAAAATTACGGGACCAGTACGTTTGAAACGGGTGTAGCGTGGACTAACCCCCAGTGGTCCACCCGGAACGACATATTTAAAGCATGCGGCGAAGTGGTCACATAATTCTGGCTTCTCCCAGGAAAGAGCATCGCTCGGCTCCTGCCATTGGAAAAAAAATACTTGTTTAACCTTTAGCTTACGGGGCCCATTTTTCCGATTCCATCTTTAGAACGGGAAACCCCCTTTGTGAGAAAGGCCATTAAGGGGGCTTTATATATATATATATATATATATATATATATATATATATATATATATATATATATATATACATACATACATACATATATATATATATATTTATATTGGTGTGTGTGTAATATATATTCATTATGTCCATATTCCTGGGATACATGTTATCCCACCGCATAAGGAAAAGGTTAAGAAAATGCAATATATGAGACTAAATAGACATAAATTTTGCCTGTATCGCAAACATAGTTAAACATTATTTAATTATGGAAAACAATTGTGTAATATTATGTGGTGAATAGTTTGCGTTCTTTCAATTTGCAACTATATATATTAAACATAAAATGAACTATAACGTCAAAATTATGTATTGGTTGCAAGGGCTGAAATAAAGGTGGAAAATATACATTCCGAAAAATATATGAAAATTCTGATCGATATTTTTAAATTTTTTAGTTCATCACATAGAAAGCACTCCATAAAATATTTGATGATAGGGAAAAACTGTGAAATTTTTCCTTTACATTTGTGGCAAGTGTTCATTTTTCAATAAGTACATTTAAAAAATTTATCACCGGAGCTTATTATATGTGCACAACTTGCCTAGTTATTAAGAAACACATTGGCAGAAATATGAGATGACACGTCTGGAATATGTGCCTAATTATTCCAATTAAGTATAAAATATTAAGTCAGAAAATGAGATATAAACACAAATAATCAAGTCCTTTTAATTTTTCCAAACACAAAGGAGTACTCAAAACAGTTAAGCCCTTATTTTTAAAAACACGAAAAGGAAATAAATGTAAATGAATAGCCATATACGATGTTTTTAAGCAAAACATAAAAAATAAAATTAATTAAGTAAAGCATAAATTTTTTTCCGCAAGACTTAAAAAAAAGAAGTTTGAAATACGAGGTGAAGTAAGAAATTGAAAATTATAATAATAATGTTGTTTATATGCAAATTATAAAAAAATTAATTTAACTAAGCAAAAGATAAACGCATTTAAAGTGAAACATAAAAATCAATATTTAACTAAGCAAAACATAAACACATTTTAAGTGAAACATAAAAATCAATATTCAATTAAGCAAATCATAAACACATTTTAAGTGAAATATAGAAATTAATATTTAATTAAGCAAAACATAAACACATTTTAAGTGAAACTTAAAAATTAATATTTAATTAAGCAAAACATAAAACATTTTAAGTGAAACCTAAAAGTCAATATTTATTTAAGCACAACATAAGCACATTATGAGTGAAACATAAAAGTTAATATTTAATTAAGCAAAACATAAACACATTTTCAGTGAAACAGAAAAATCAATATTTAATTCAGCAAAACATAAATACATTTTAAATGAAACAGAAAAATCAATATTTAATTAAGCAAAACAAAAATACATTGTAAGTGAAACATAAAAATCAATATTTAATTAAGCAAAAAATAAACACATTATAAGTGAAACATAAAAATTAATATTTAATTAAGCAAAACACAAAACAATTTTAAGCAAAATAATTTCACTAAAACATTAAAAAAAATCAGCATAAAATTTTAAGTGGAGTAAAAAAATCAGATTTATACAAATAATCAAGTCCTTTTAACTTGACCACCACTTACAAAAGTACACAAAATGTGTTTGAATCCTGTTTTAAAATTCGAATGACATAAATCCGTTACGGATAGTCAAACATGTTGTTTTAAAGCAAAACATGAAAAACAGAAAAAACTTTTGAATTTGGTTGAAATTGTAAACAGATTGGACAACGGTAAAAATATTAATCTCTGTAAGTAACACTGAAAATTTACCTTTACATACCTGTAGATAGCGCGTTTCAAAGCTGGATATGGAACGCACGAAAGCGGAAAAATTCGCTTTACATATAGCTCATGTCATCTGTTTTTTTCCCTCGCTCCAGGTATGAAATTTGGCTGTCAGCTGAAAACCTTTTACCTTATTTGGCCGGTTAGGGCTTGAAAAACGAGGCCGGTCGCAACTAGACCGTGATTCCCTGGGAGAAAAAGAAGTGGCGCGAGAAACAAAATTTGCAGCAGAAAAACTTTTCCAAGCAAACTTAAAGTGGAATGTTAGCGTTTGGGAAAGTCATCAATCTAGAATAAAGTAAGTTTCGAGCGACATCCTCAGCTTAAAAAAAGGAAAAAGAATATATAAAAAAAAGTGACATTTGTAAGTAATGTTATAAAAAGACTTATATTTCAGCACTGGATTATAAACGTGTTAAGGATTTCGAATTGTTTTACAGTATTTGTAATAATAATGTGTGCTACACTAAAGTTTTAACCTTTAGCTTACGGGGTCTAACGTATATATATATATATATATATATATATATATATATATATATATATATGCATATATATATATATATATATGCATATATATATATATATATATATATATATATATATATATGCATATATATATATATATATGCATATATATATATATATATATATGCATATATATATATATATATATGCATATATATATATATATATATATATGCATATATATATATATATATGCATATATATATATATGCATATATATATATATATATATATGCATATATATATATATGCATATATATATATATATATGCATATATATATATATATATATATATATATATGCATATATATATATGCATATATATATGCATATATATATATATATATATATATATATATATATATATATACATGTATATTATATATATCATTCTTGCGCTCGAATTCTTGGGATACATGCTATCCCACCCCGTAAGGAAAAGGTTAAAGTAATATGTTGTAAATGTATTTTGCTGGCGATGGAGGTATAATCTATACCGAACAATTTTACGCGATTTTTAATAAGCGATGTCCCATAATAAGAAGGACTTCTTAAATTTTTTCTTTAATATTATCTCAAGTATCCCTTATGAAGCGTGCGAATGATTTTTAAGCTATTAAGCAAACGCTTCCAAATTAAGGAGAAAAATATGAAAAAGGAAACCTACGAATCCCAGCATTTTTTTATCGACCTCTAAGCGTCTGCCTTGCAGATCAAGACGTAAAATATTAACAGCATACGTATAATAATTCAGCTTCTTTTCGTAAAAGAATGTTAATTATGTTACAAAATTTATCAGAAACTGATAGTTGCTTTGTACTTTTATACTTTATAAAAAAATTCTGAAAATTTTTTCAACAACTTGGATTTAAAACGTACTTTTTTAAATGAAAACATTTCTACATAAAGGAAATAATTTTTATGTTGAGAACAATAGTCATTAGGTAAAAATTAAATATAAACAAAAATTTATTTGGAATAACAGAAAAGAAGTTTTGTTAACCTCGTCTAAAAATGTAGACATCGTATTCCAAAAATTAAATTCCTTATAAAAATAATGGATAAAAATTTAAATACATTCAAAAATTCTCATCCCGAATACTTCATTTCAGCCTTTCAAGTTGCATGATATTTACGGTCTAATATTTAAAGATGGTTTTACAGCTCAGTAAACTCACATAACATAAGTTATTTAACACACTTGTTTCGATAACACAGTTGCGATAACTCGGTAGTATTTTAACTCACATCCGCGTTCAAAAACACGGGTAGTGGTTTGCATAACTCACCTCTCAGAATAATAACCCACGCGAAGTGGGTTCCAGAACCCATTTATTCCGGCTAATGACCGACTTTTTTTTCTCTGTGAAAATCATGACACCAAAGTTACAACATTTAGTAGGAATCTAAATGTAATATAATTTTTATAATATCATTTTATAATATAATGTGTAATACTTTTTTTAAATACTAAAAATATAAAATAGTATTGATTGCAAGCTGTAGTATGACCCTTGCAGGGTTTATTAACTCTCACTGTTAATAAAATAAGCGTAGTGATAATTCTTTCTAATTTGAAGATTAGTATTAATAGTAAGACATAGAAAAATTGGGAAACATGAGGTCAAAGAAGTTAGGTTAAATATTTAGAATTATTAACAAGCATTGATACTATTATTTTTTAATCTAAATACTGTTTACTTATTGGTTCGAATATCCAGATTCAGTATAAAGGGTGCTCGGATCAATTCCATGGGGTTCGTAGGTGTGGATGTTGGGTACAAGCACCCAGATTTCGACCCTGATGGTGTTCGAACTAAATTGTGGTTTCAGCCTATTCACATGCGGGTATTCAATACCGGAAGGACTTAGTTGATTTGTCGGGACTTCTCCAGTGTAATGTATGCCTTGGAATTTGTGAACTTGTGTTATTTCTTTGCATGAATCCTTAACGTTGTAAAAAATGTAATGCTGCCATTTTTTAATACACTCTTTCTTGCAAAATTCCTTTGTTGAATTGAAAAGTTAATCCGGTTAATTCTGCAATGCGGCAGATTTGAAGGAAATGCTGACGCCAGTCACAAGTAAAATCGGGACATCGGGGTTAAAAAAATAAGTTTGGAATTATCGGATTTCAGAAATATATGTTTCTATTCGCTCTATGTGAATCTTCTTCCTGGTCAGTTTTCCTCTTGATTGATGACTTTGTGTCCAGAAATCTGTGTCATTGGCGTTTGGTTTTATTCTATATGATGAAATTGTAAACATCCTGACCGCAAGAGGACAGTGGTCTTCTGAAGTTATTATTTTAATATTTAGGGTGCATTTTTTCAAACATGGTTATTTTATTACTAATGGGGATAATTCAATGTTTCCAAATTTTAAAGTTTTACAACTTTGAACTAACACAATATTTCGTTGTTATGCATAGGATATTTTTCATAACTAATTATCAAATTTAACTTTCACTACTGGTATTCGCCTTTCTATCTAAAAGAATGTTTTGGTCTCAATAGCCTGTATCAGTTTTAACTGTAAAGGTTTTGCACAAATTTTTCCAACATTACAATTATATTTGCTAAAATTGTTTATGCCATGGAAATTATCAATTTCGAATGAATACTTTGATTAGAAATGACTAAGTAATGTTTCAGATAAGAGTATTAAACTTTCGAAACTGAGAAATTGTAGGTAAAAAGTATAAATTTAATTATATAATTTGTCCATAAAATTATAAATCACAAAACTGCGTATTATGAATTAATACGATACATTTCTTGTATTCATATACTTATATTAATTCATGTACTTAAATACTTATATTTACATATTTATATTCGTTCATAGACTCAGTGATTTCGAAAATCAGGAGAAGAAAGAAGAATCAGTGAATACTTGAAAATACTTGAATAAAACTTTTTGTTCATATTCTTAGCTAATAATTTTGGAAATCAACGACCTCTATAGAAGAATTAGGGAATATTTGAGCGTAATAGAATAATACTTTTTGTTTATAATCTTAGCAAATAATTTTGGTAAACATTGACCTCTAAAGAAAAATCAGTGAATACTTCTTTACACTTGAATAATGCAGTTGTTTATATTCTTAGCTAATAATTTTGGAAATCACTGACCTCTAAAGGAGAATCAGTGAATACTTGTATACAGTTGAATAATACTGTTCATATACTTAGAGAACAATTTTGGAAATCATTGACCTCTAAAGAAGAATCAGTGAATACTTGAATACACTTGAACAAAACTTTTTATTCATATATTTCTAAGATAGCATGTGTTAAAAACCAATTACACTCACCTTTGCAGCTCATACCATTCCTGTTATTTGCTTGGCCAAGCAATGACCGAATGGCTAAGGCGCTGGCATTCGGTTCAGATCCTGTGGGTTCGAGACCCACTGTTGGGGTGGATGTTTGTAGTCGTTCGGAATCGGCTTTAAACTGTAGGTCTCAGTCTAATTAGTCCTCGTGTAGCAAAAAGTTGGACGCGGCGCTCCAAACCTAAACCAAAACAAAACCTGTCCTTTGCTTAAATAAATAAAAAAGATATAGTCTTATATTTACAAGCTCAAAATAAATACCCAGGGTGTCTTACCCTTATTAGCACTTGCCCCTATTGAGCAAATAATCAAAAATTAGAGGTACTCATGATCCTCAGTATGATTTATAACTGCTCAATCTCCATTCGCCGAACTAACATCAATGGTCAAAGGCTATTTAATTTATTAAATACTGATCACTTGATTTCTTTTTCTGGTACTTTAAATAAATTTATCGTCACGGGCATAACAACTAAATAGATAAATAATTTTTTCCCTTGCTAATGGGGCAGACGATTGGACATTATCCAAAAAAATATTAAAATACAGTAAAAGATATGATCCTCAAACTCTACTATAATAACTGTACTGTTATTCTTTAGTATGTTCTATTAGATTTAATTTGAATATTTTCTTCTGCATTATTTTGTCTATAAAATATCCCTTACGATTTTATATATATATATATATATATATATATATATATATATATATATATATATATATATACACTGCTGGCCACCCAAATTGCAACACCAAGAAAGACAAGAGATATCACAACAAAATTTATTTTGTAGATAACATGTTGACCAAGTATCAAATGATTAAATTTATAGACTTCTGTGAAGTGTGGTTCCTGCCAAAATCAGTAGCCAGAGTAGCCGACATTGTTGGAGATCACCACTGCCACACGCCTCGGCATTGATTCAAAGAGACTTTGGATGAGTTCTTGGGGTACAGCAGACCAAGCAGCTTCCACATGTTGCCAAAGTTGATCTGCTGTGGCAGCTGGGGATGGAATCTGGGTCAATCGTAGAGCAACCATGGATCACATGTTTTCTATCGGCGAAAGATCCGGAGAGCGAGGCGGCCAGGGAAGCAATTCAATCTGGCGATTGACGAAGAACCGTTGGACAATGTGTGCCACGTGTGGTCGCACATTATCCTGTTGAAATATGGCTGTGGGCAAGCCCTGAAGGTAAGGAAGAACAACTGGCTCTAACACCTCGGAGATGTAGCACTGGCTGTTTAAAGTACCGGCAATGCGTACTAGAGGTATGTGAGAGTGATATCCAATACCGCCCCATACCATAATACCCGGCGCAGGACCAGTGTGGCGGTGCATAACGCAGCTGTCGTGGTGTTGCAGACAGACCATCGTGGTGTTGCAGACAGAAGCGTGACTCGTCAGTAAAGACAATTTCATTCCATTCTGCCGTCCACACCCTTCTGTCATTGCACCATTGGCGGCGGAGACGTCTGTGGTTCTGCGTCAAGGGTAGACAAAGAAATGGACGTTTTGCGGACAGACCACTCTGCTGTAAACGGCGTCGAATGGTACGCGCAGACACAGGATGATGCGTTACGGACTGCATGTGCTGTGCTTTGGTTCGTGATATGACTGAGCGATCCGTCACTTCCATGCACACAATTTGCCTGTCATCACGTGAAGTGGTGCGCTGAGGTGGATGCGATCGAACACGCCGTTCCTTCGTACCCTCCTGCATCCAACGATCACATATCCGCATTAGAGTTGTTTGGTTTTGCCCAACACGACTACCGATTTCCCTGAAAGATAATCCAGAATCTCGGTAGGCCACTATCCTTCATCTTTCGAACTCGGATACTTGATCAAAAGATGATCGCTGTTTTCGACGAGGCATAATTGATCGTTTTTTTGAAAAAACCACAAGAAAACACAATTGCCGAACTTGAAATCGTCGAAATCTCCAAGCCTTAAATAGCGCTTTGAAGTGGCGTCACAGGCGCGCGTGATGTGAGTTTGCGCTGAAATTCTAATCATTTGCATATCTCACCTCCGCTAATGTATGTTGTAAATTTCATGTTATTTGCATGTTTCCTTCAGGGTGTTGCATTTACAGTGGCCAGCAGTGTATATATATATACACTGCTTGACAATTGCTGAGGAACAACTGGTTTATTTAAACTAGCGTTCCGGTCAGCAAACAAATCACAGTAAAATGAAATGCAGAGGGCTAAATAGGGCAGGACCTGTTATCTGTATAAAAGGCAGTGCACGAAAACTTTTTATTCATACGAAAGTTATGCAGTTAGATGTTTGACGAAAATAGCACCGTAGGTTGTTGGAAGTTATTTCTGTGAAAATCAGTGTGGTGTGGCAATAATTAAGTACAAACTGTCTGTAAGACATCATTTGAGTGCGTACGATCGTGGACGAGCAGTTGGACGGCTCGAAGCAGGACAAAGTGTCACTACTGTGGACAGAGTAATGCGAGTGGCAAAAAGTGTCGTATCGCGATTAAAAAATACCGCTGAAGGTGGAAATGCTATGCAAAACCATGCTGGTGGTCGTGGAAGGAACACCACACCTGAAGAAGATTGATATGTGTCCCTAGTGGCGAAAAGTAATGGAAATTTCACTCTTAGTCAGAGCTGCAGACCTTGCAACCGCTAACGGTACAAATGTATCAGCCTGAACGATTTCTAGGCGAATAAATCAGGTTGGTTTGTATGCACGGAAGCCTGTTCAATGCATCCCACTTCAACCACGCCATCATCGAGAAAGATTACGTTGGGGTAAGGAACATATTTGTTGGGGTCAGCAAGAGTGGTCCAGAATGACGTTCTCTGACGAATCCCGTTTCACTGTGACAAGTGATTCTGGCAACTAGTTAGCGTGGAGAGAGAGGGGAACATGCTATGCACCACAGAATGTTCAGGAACGTCATCGGTATGGCCAAGGCGTTATGGTGTGGGAAGGCAGTATGCACAATGGCAAAACACCGCTACACATCAATGAGCGAGGTACCGTTACATCGCAGCGGTATTGCAGACATATTTGTCTGGATCATGTTTGTCTTTTTAGGGGTGCGGTAGGTCTAGATTTTTTGTTTATGGACGACAATGCGCGCCCACACAGGACCGCTGAAGTATCGGACACACTAGAAAGTGAAAATATTGAACATATGACATGGCATGCTTACTATCCTGATCTAAATCCTATAGAGCATGCCTGGGATGCTCTTGTCAGACGTGTTTTTCAAAGAACTCGCCCTCCCTGAACCATGCAAGAACTGAAAATCGCCTTGAGAGAGGAGTGGGACAATATCCCCCAAGGACGCCTCAATACTTTAGTAGACAGCCAGAGGGGCACGATTTAAGTGCTGCCTCCAGCATGTGAATTGGACTGTGTCTGATTGGGCAAAGTTTTGTTCACAGATGAGTCCAGATTTGCCCTACAACCCGATGAAAAGTGTGCAAGGGTCTGGAGGGAACAAGACACACGCAATCGGCCCGAGAACATCACCAGACATCACGCATTCCGAGATGGAAGCATTATGGTCTGGGCAGGTATTTCAGTGGGATATCGCACCGACCTGCACATCTACAGGTGAGGATCTCTGATGGCTGTACGGTATCGAGTTAAGTCCTAGAACTCACTGTGAGACTGTACTCTGCAGCAGTTGGTCCTTCTTTCGTTTTAATGGACAATAATGCCCGTCCCCATAGAGCTGCCATCGTTGACGACTTTCTGGAGAGTGAGGGGATTGCGCGTATGGAGTGGCCAGCTTACTCGCCGGACTGTTAGCGTACATGTTGAAAACATGCACGTCAACAATTCTTATAATTTATATTTAAATAGCAGAGTTTAAAAATGTGCAGTAAAAGCTATGTTAAAAAAGGTATACGCTAAAACCATTAAAGTTGTTCAAAATCATGTATAGACGACAAGACTTTTTAAACAATAACTAAAAGTTTATTCATTTGAAAAACTGGTTAAGAATTAGATAAAAACAACAATATCAACATCTTTCTTCTTACTAATAATACTGGGGTTTTCTTTAAATAAGTTTTAAAACAAACATTATATTTTATCGTACTGTGATGGACTATCACAAGAATTAATCTATAACTAATACAAAACGTCTTACTCTAGATAGGCTTGATACTTCATCCCAATCAGCCAATGTATCCTTGATGTCGTGATGCCCGATGCCGTGATGCCCTTTTCTCGAAAGTGTTCGCCGCTTATATACACTTAACAAAAACCGATATTCAAATATCTCGTTGATTTACATCACTTCCCTTGAAAAAAGCTATCGGCTGGTAACTGAAGATTTGTGTTTAATTATGACGTATGGAAGATTGCCAGACATGACGTAATCTAAATGAAACTTACGTCGTTGATTCGGTTTAATTGAATCGCCTTTAACTTGAATCGGCTTAAAAATGGAAATGCAGAATATGACGTCAAACTTCGGAAAGGCAAGTAATTAATGAAACTTCATATTGCTAACAAATGCCCCCCCACTTGTATTTTCGACACAAAATAAGCAACAGAATAAGATAAATTCATCACAGTTTACAAATCAGGTTTTAAGGGGGCTCAGAACGTTGAATCCTTCAAAAAAATCGATTTTTTGTTTTTAACTTTTTATGAATCTCTGAATATTTCTAAATAGATTGCAAAAAACCGCGTTAAAAAATTCCTATTAGTTCTTGAGTTATGAGTATTTTTGTATGACGCTATGCGATTGCCACACCCATTTAAACAGCTGTCATCGTTTGTTTACGTTTTGTGGTGGTCATCCTTTCAGTGTTTCGTCATTGCTTTTATGTCAATGATTTTTTTTTGGTTATTATTTTCTCTGTGGTTTTTATTTTTCATACTTTTCAGAAGAAGGAGTAAAATTTCTCAACTTTACTCGCTATAACTGTTTACATGTAGATTTCCCTCGTGTGTTTCACTCTCACATTGTACGTTAGAGCTGTTCTGTGCTACAGATTTTTACATCTTTTTAATCGTTTTACTTAACTGTTTTCTTTTGATTTCTTCATTAAAAATGAGCGATAATACTAAAGTGAAAAGACCATCTGGTCAAAGGCCAAAGAAAAGGAGATGTCAATTTTTTGGGAACCAGTATACTGAACAATCTAAAGTTACTGGTGAGAACTTTTCTGCATCAGCCAAAAAATTGTCTACTGGTGGAGTGCTGCAAAATGATGAAAAATCTAATTTTCAAGGCTATCTTTTAATGGATAAAGGATTACTATTTTCTGCATTTGAGGAATGCCTGTGTTGATTTATTTGCCATAATAGAGTAACAATATCTACTGAAAATGATTATGGGCTTGTGGTGAATTTGAGTGTTTTGTGATCTGTTTGTGGAGTGATTTCTTCATTCAAAAACTCTATGATGATAGGGAAAAACCAAAAGGCCTCTGATTTAAACATAAGGTTTACATTTGCCATGAGGTGTATTGGCAAAGGACTTGAAGCATCAAAAACTTTTTGTGGTGTTATGGACTTACCTATCCCTGTCTCGCAAAAGTCATATGATGAAATCATTAGTCATATTTATGCTGCAACACATGCTGTTACAGAAGCAAGTAGGAAGCAAGCCGTTGAAGAAGAAGTGAATCTAACTGGCTCTTCGGATCTAACAGTGAGTGGTGACAGAACCTGGAAGACCAGAGGCCATTCTTCTCGAGTTGGAGTGACTACTGTTATTGGCAGTGAGACAGGAAAAGTGATTGATCGGTATGTTTCAAGCTCATACTGTAAAGGTTGCGAAGCTGCCAAAAATATCCCCAGAGAAAATTTATTACAGTGGAAATCTGAACACCAAAAAGTTTGCAGTAAGAACCATTCAGGTTCAGCTGCTCTAATGGAAGTGAATGGCATGATTGAGATGTTTTCTCGTTCTGAGGAGCAATATGGAGTAAGATATGTAAATTATATAGGTGATGGAGACTGCAAAACATTTACAGGCATCACAAATAATAATTCGTACAATGTCCCAGTGTCTAAAATTGAGTGTGTGGGCCATGTGCAGAAAAGGATGGGTGCACGCCTGCGAAAACTGAAAACTGAATATAAGGGTAAAAAACTATCCGACAATAAACCACTTAGTGGTAAAGGTCGGTTAACAGATGGTCTTATAGACAAATTAACTACCTATTATGGAAATGCAATAAGGAAACATTCTGATAATGTCAGAGACATGCAGAAAGCAATATGGGCCATATGGTATCATAAGGCTTCAAATGATGATACCATAATGCACGATTTCTGCCCTGATGGGGTCGACTCCTGGTGTCCATATCAAAAGTCGGTTGCTAATGCAACACTAAAGGATTTTAAACATAAAAATCCAGTTCCTTTAACTGTTATGGAATGCATTAAACCTGTTTTTAAAGATTTATCACATCCAGATTAGTTAAAAAAATGTCTTGGGGGTAAAAACCAAAACGTGAATGAATCTTTAAATGCATTAATTTGGTCATATTGTCCCAAAACATCAAACTCTTCTAGAAAAATTGTACAAATTGCAGTAAATGTTGCTGTTTTCCAATTTAATTATGGAAAGCAGACCACATTACACATTATGAAGGAGCTCAGCATTATACCAGGTGTAAATTCTATAGCAGCTGCTGAAGACGCTGATAAACAACGTGTTAAATTGGCAAACAAACGAGCTCTAAATTCAACTTTAGAGGCTCGAATAGCTAATAGAAGAAAGAAAAAGAAAGAAGAGGAAAAACATCTATTAGCAGAAGGGGATGTTTATACCTCAGGGGCATTTTAAGAAAGTTTGGAGCCAGTTAGTAGGTTATAAACAGAACTTTAAACTTTAAAGTGCTTTTTCTCAAAATGATGATTTTGAACATTGTGCACACTCTTACCCTTCAGCTATGCAAGCAATATTGATGAAATTTTAACCACATGTTCATTATAAGTCATTCTCTAAATTAAAACAAAAAAAATAGAAACTCCTTGGAAAATTTTTGGATTTCACTTACAAATATGCATTAAAATTCATCAAATTTTATTCATTTCATAATTTATGCATATAAAAAATGTTTAGCAGTATTTTATTGCCATATTTTGGTTTTAAACTGAAGGTAAGTGTGTTTTAATTATTTTGTAACAAAATTTTTTTTCTACATGCATATTTTTTTAAATAATGCTGCGCTCAGTGACTTTTTACTTTTTGGCCCTTTAACAAATTCACATTTTTTAAATTGAAAAATTTATCTTAACTATCTAGTTTTAAATTTAATTTCTGATGCGCATAATAACTCATAATGTCTTACTTTAATATAAAATCAAAACAATCTTTCTTTTTTTAATTTTACTGAAGTTTGGAGTGTTCGAACTGCACATGTTTCTTAGCTTTTTCAACCAAATCGAAGGTCCTGGGCCCCCTTAAGTTATAAAAAACTGCTTGCTTCTGTATTTACAATTGCTATCTAAAAAACCAATATACACAATACTACAAATTACAAACTACAAGAAAAGGTTAAAACATATAATTACTAAGACAACACTACATTCAATCATGATCATATATCAATACATGCGTGGGCGCCCACTCATACAAACTCATTCATTCACATAAAACAAATTGGTTTATCATCAAGAAATATATCAATCAACATTTTCAAATTCTTAAAATTTTTCTTTAAAGTGTTTAAAAATATTTGAGATCAAAATATCACGAAGTAATATTGTACAGTATATCTATAAGGTACAACAACTCAGATAAATAGACACTGAGCATTAAACAAGTTTACTTTAAACAAATTTCCTTGATTAGGTGGACGGAACAATTAATGGGGCAGTCCCATAAACAAAACATGGATTTGCCAAAATAAAAATAATATACCCGCGAACAAAAGCCCTCCGGTGCCTCGACAAATTCACAAATCTACCACCTGAACCACTCAGACAAATTACATTTTCACCTAACCCGAGACGGTATGTTAGGCTGTTCGGATTCAGATGATAGACAGTAAAGATGCCACTAAACACGTTCAGACATTTAGACGGGGAAAAAACGTCTACCCAAAACAAGTAAAAAAAACTCACTGTACTCTCAAAAGTTCAAAACATTTCAAAGTTAAAAAAAGGTAACAATGTGAGCATACAACTCCAGAGATTCATGAAAAAATTTCATCACATAAATGTCTCAGTTCGAACCTGGTCAAAGGTTTGGTGAATGGATCAGCTAAATTTTCTTTACTCTTTATATATTTTATATCAAAAATATTTTGATAAACTAAGTCACGAACAAAAAACAACCGGACATCAATATGTTTACCCCTATGGTTTTCAACTGGGGATTTGACAAAATCTATTCAAGCGGTGTTATCAACATATAGAATCGACTTCAATCTCTTACCAAAAACTAACTTTCTGTCGTAACATTCATCTAGGATTCTATCAAACCACATCAGTTCCTTCGTGGCCTCTGTCATAGCATAAAATTCACTCTCCATAGTTCACAATGACACGCACTTCTCCTTAAAAGTCCTCCACATGACTGGAGCTTTTCCAAAAAAAACTATCTGTCCCCCCATAGATGTCCTGTCATCTTTATTGGCAGCAAAGTCCGCATCAGTGTAAACTACTATACTAGGTTCATTGCATGTAAGTTTAAGTTTATAATTGCGTGTGTGTATGACATAGCCCAAAAGTTTTATTAGACCGTCCCAGTGAAACCTACCAGGATTACTCTGGTACTGGCTAAAGATGTTAACGGCGTAACTTATGTCGGGCCTGGTTCTACTAGCAAGAAAATATAGACAGCCTAATAAATTCCTATAAGGAAAGTGTGACATTTCCTCTATTTCAATATCTGATTGTGGACATTGTTTCTTTGAGAAGACTGTACCTTTGCTGATTGGAAGTGAAGAAACAGGTATGAAGAAGCTAGTAAACCTTTTGCAAATATCGTCAATATAAATCGACTGGCTCAACAAAAATTCACCTCCCTTTTCCTCAAACTCAACCCCCAACAGCTTTTTAGTCTTACCCAAAATTTTTAAGTCAAAATGTTTTTCCAACAATCCAATGGCCTTGTCTATTATTTTCTCGTCCATTCCAAACAAAACTATGTCATCAACATACAAAAGCAAAATCAACACACAATTAAAGTCATATGCACAATTACACCAATTCAATTTGCTAAAACCAAGTTCTTTCAATACTTTATGAATCTCGAAAAACCATTCTCGACCACTCTGGTGTAGTCCATAAATAGCTCTATCCAACTTACTAACTAAAGTCTCCTTACCTTTCACAGCAAAACCGGGTGGTTGAGACATGTAAATGTTATCTTTTAATGGCGCGTATAGATAAGCTCCTTTTACGTCACACTGCCTGTGGGTCCAACCCTGTAAAACTACTAAAAGGGAAAAGAAGAAACGAATTAGACTGAAATTAATGACTGGGCTAAAAGTTTCTTCGTAACTCACTCCTTTTACTTGTTTAAAACCCTGTGCCACTAGTCTTGCCTTATACCTGGCCACTTTGCCTTTTTCGTCTCTTTTCAATGTGAAAACCCACCGGCATCCGATGACATCAGTATCTGGCGATAACTTAACAAGGTGCCATACATGTCTTTCTGCCATGATTTTCATTTCTTCTCCCATGGCCTCTACCCATTGCTTGTGTTGTGGGGAGCTCAATGCTTGTTTATAAGTGTTGGGAATATGGATTTCATCTAGTCAGGAACTGGCATAGCTTGTGGAGGCGGTAACTGGTTTATCTGAAATTATTCCCTGATACGGATTTTCACCGGAAAAATCAAAAAATGTGTTCCGTGTATTTTATACCATTCTCCTTACAATACTTAAAGGCATCATTTCTTGACCTAAGTCTAATGTTGGAACCTACTTCATAATAGTATACATCTATACGTTTACTCGTTGTTCGTGGGACCACTTTTCTTTCCCAATCGACGCGTTTTAGATCTTCGGCTGATAAGGGGCTTTAAATTTTATCACTGTGGGTTTCCCCAGAAACATTCCTTTCCACCTCATCATCACTCTCAAGGGGTAGGTTATGATCTAACGGAATAATAGAAATATCCTTTTCTCCCTTATCTTCGGAGTGTGGTTCAATGTTGAAATTCTCACTGGGGCCCATCGATGCTCCACTGTCGCTATCTGCACATTGCGGATCTTCACAAAATCTGACGTTTATGGTTTCTATCACATTGTCGGTGTCAGGGAACCATATCCTATAACCTTTGGTGTTAAAGGCATATCCTATCATAACCCCCTTTCTCGCCTTGGCGTCCAACTTTGCTCTATGCTGTCTTGGTACACCAACATATGCGATGGACCCAAACGGCTTCAAGTGGTTTACTGATGGTTTATATCCACCAAATAGTTCAAAGGGAGTTTTCCCTAAACCTTTATGCACGACCCTGTTCCAGACATATGTGAAACTTAAAACTGCATTAGGCCAAAATTTTGTTTCTAATCCACTATCTGCTAACAAGCATTTTGCCCCATTTGATACCGTTTGATTATATCTCTCTGCCCTACAATTCTGCTCTGGCGTATATGTGTTCGTAAGCTCGTGTTTCACACCATGCTCATTGCACAACGCTGTGAAATTGTTGTTTATGAATTCTGTTCCATTATCCGTACGGATACATTTCACCTTCCGTACTAGGAACCTCTCTGCACGAGCAACATGATTTCTAAAGGTTCTAAATACCTCAGACTTTTCACGCATAGGGTAGACAGAGGATTTACCTGAAAAATTATCTATAATTGATAAAAAATACTTTTCACCGTTCCGACCAATAGTACTGCAAGGACCCCAAACATCCATATAAATAAAATCATTGGGGTGTTTAGAACGTCTAAAATTTATAGGTTTAAAACTTACCCTCTTAAATTTATTGTGTGTACAGGTTTCGCAGACGAAATTATGACCCTCAAATCTTTCCAAACCCTTTATGGCATGTTTCCTAATTGTGTCTCTGATTACGTATGGTCTAATATGTGCCAACCTTCGATGTATTAACTCATCGTCAACTTTTCTTGACACACATGCTCTGTAATTTTCCTTCTGGCTAGCTATCCGGGGATTTTTAGGACAAACTTGATACAAACCATTTTTTAATTTAGCACAAAAAATAGTTTTTCCATACCGGTTTTTAACTCTTACACCACTCTGACCACCTTCGAATCTAAGACCTTGGCTGTCCAAAACAGAACCTGAAATCAAATTCAATTTAAGGTTAGGTGAGTACATAGCATTATATAAATGAAAAATTCTGGAACCAAACTGAAGCTGAATAGTCCCTTTACCAATGATCGGGAAAGTCACACCTTCGACAGCTACGGATAATTTATCGTCTTGTATTTCCTCAAAGTTCTTGAACCATTGCTTTACCTTGCAGAAATGATGATTAGCTGCAGTATCGAAAGTCCACAAGTTTGAAGACTCTTCGAAATTGCTGACATAGGCTTGCACGAAATTAGCTGACTGAGAATTCACCTTCTTAAAAGGTCGTTTTGATCTTGACTTATAACGTACAGGACTCATAACACGTGCGGGAGACAGACTTCGGATTGGCGTACTTTTCTGGTAATGTGTCGTATTCCCTGTCGAAACAAGTTGTCTAGGTTGGTACACAGGAACTAGATCTTTAACAGAAAAATTTTTCTTAATGTGTCCCACTTGATTACACCTGTAACATATCACACCCTTCTGAAACATGTTGTTGCGTGTTACTGCAGAGTATGCCTTAACCTCATGTGCTTTACGACGGTCTTGTTCTCGTACGGTTAATCTATCTTCCTCTGCCACTAACTCCACAAGAATATCCTTAAATTTAAACTTTTCATCTAGCCACCGTAATATGGACTGTGATATACTGTCATATTCTTCTGGTAAATAGCGTAACAACTGAAAACTGACGTAAAGTTCATTAATAGGGTGATTTATTCCACGTAATTTTTCCACAATTCTTGTTAAACGTGCTGCAAAAAGGCTGATTTTTTCATGCGATTGAATTCGGCTTGAAAATAACTCTGAGAGCAGCTGCATATGTCGTGACCTATTGTCAAGTTCGAAAAATAATTTTAACTTAAGCCAAGCCTCACGAGAGTTTTCTGTTCCTTCTATAACTTTTCGAAATTCAGGAGAAATATTCAAATAAATCAAGGAAACCGCTGCTCCAGCACGGAGATTATAATCTCTAATATCCCGATACGTGATTTCAGAGCCAGAATACCCTGCCTGTGTAACTACACTTTTCACGGCATCGACACCTTTAACGCTATCGGCATCTTTACTCGCTGCAACTATCTTTTCATGCTCAGTTTTTATTATAGGTGATAGCTCTGTACCTGCTACTATACCCCAGCATCCCCTTTCCATAAGGATGTACTTCATATCTTCGACCCAATTGCCGTAATTATTTGCATTGAGTTTTTCTATCTGGGCCTGCATTTTCAATTATCTTCACAAAATACACATTAATAAACAAAACTTCACTTGTCGTCTATATATACAACATTAATACTAAATTTAATGCCCCCCCATCTTCGGGGCCACTGGTATACTCAACTACTTTTCAAAATACAATCTTCAAAATACAATCTTTAAAAGTTCAAAAAACATTTCAGGCTTTTATTCAGTATTTTTCATGGTCGTATTCCTTCAATAACTCCGCTAGTCCATAACCATTTATTGTTAGCGAACATGTTAAAAACATGCACGTCAACAATTCTTATAATTTATATTTAAATAGCAGAGTTTAAAAATGTGCAGTAAAAGCTATGTTAAAAAAGGTATACGCTAAAACCATTAAAGTTGTTCAAAATCATGTATAGACGACAAGACATTTTAAACAATAACTAAAAGTTTATTCATTTGAAAAACTGGTTAAGGGGACTCGGTACCCTTATATTGATGAAAATATCGATTTTTCAATTTTTTGTTAAAAATAGACTTTGACACCTCTAGTATATTGGTACAAAGTTTTAAGTTGATCTGACGATTGTAAGTGTATCAAAAATACATTTTATTATCTTAACAGCCATTTAAATGCCACGCCCACTTCAGTGTTTACATTCCTTTTACTCTGAAATTTCCTCCCTGAATTACAAATATAATGCGTAACAGAAAAAGCATGCGTTTAACTGTGAAATTAACTCTTAGTAGATCGTTGTTTACATGTGCTACGCTATTTTCAACTTGTGATTCGGTTAATTTATTGTTTTAAAAAGTCTTTTTCAAGACTAAATCTTCTTGATTTCCTTTAATTTCTTGCTTATATATTTACCAATAAGTGATTATTCAGTTTTCTAACGATTTTTATATTAATAATTGCATTATTTATATTAATATGGTTAGTCGAAAGCGTAAAGCACATTCATCTCGTATGAACAATAAAAGGTGGTGCTCAACGAAAGATGAGATTCCAGGTTCCAGCAGTGCCACAAATGTGATAAATTCAAATCTCAGACTCCAGAATACATCTATTATTGATGATATTATTAAAGACTCTAATTCTGAAGATTATATTATGGTGAACTTTGCTCAAATCAGTAAGTTATTTTTGAACTTGAAGTGTCCAGCCTGTGAAATGCAAACATTAAAACTTGAGCTAGGCACAAAATTGGGATTCTCATACAATCTGAATTTAACTTGTGATTCTTGTGATAAGAAAGTAAATTCTATTAACTCATCTTGTGAAAGAAATGGCAATACTATACCTGACATAAATTTGAGAGTAACACAAGCTTTTTTAGAGACTGGAAAAGGATATTCAGCCATTGAAAAATTTTGCATGGTCATGAATATCCAACCTTTTTCATCTAGAACTTTCAACAAATGTGTAAAAAGTTTAGATTCTGCATATGCTGCTTCACTGAAAAATGTTTCAAAGAATGTGCATGATGTTATTAAAAGGACATATGAAACAATTTCCCCTAATTCTGATGAAATTAAGGACATATGTGTCACGTTTGATGGTACGTGGTTAACACGGGAGCATACATCACTTATAGGAGTAGGATGTGTAATTGACATTCATACGGGTTATGTCGTAGACTTCGAAGTAATGAGTAAAGTATGTCGTCACTGTTCTGTAGCTGAAAGATAATTTGGTACATCTAGTGCTGAATTCAACATATGGTATGAGGGTCATAAAAGTGCTTGTGACAGAAATCATAGTGGAACATCAGGAGCAATGGAAATGGAAGCTGCGTTGATCCTTTGGAAACGATCCGTTTCTTTAGGCTTCCGATACACTACATTGTTGTCTGATGGTGATTGCAAAACTTTTAAATACTTATCGGAAAGAAATGTTTATGGTCTTGATGTCAAAATAAAAAAGGAAGAATGCGTAAATCATGTCAGCAAGAGATTGGGAACAGCTTTACGGACAACTGTGAAAGAATGGCGTGCTCGAGGTGTTACCTTAGGTGGAAAAGCTCATGGCAGTTTGAGTGAAACAACAATAAAGAAACTTACTGTGTACTATCAAAGAGCCATCTTGCAAAACAAAGGTGATGCTACTGGTATGAAAAGAGCAATATATGCTACTCTGTATCATAGCATTTCCACTGACAAAAAACCTCAGCATTCCAAGTGTCCAGTTGGTGTCAATTCCTGGTGTTTCTATCAGGCTGCATTGGCTAGAGGTGACAACCCAGGGAGTCACAAATTAAGAGTAGGTACCCCAATAAATGAAGCATTTCTTCCAAAAATTTTACCCATATATCAACGGCTTGCATCTAGTGAACTTTTGGAAAGATGTGTATGTTGTGGAACTCAAAATGCTAATGAGAGTTTGCACAGTGTGATTTGGGCAAAGTGCCCTAAAGAAATATTTGTTAATAGACAACGAGTAAAATTATGTGTATCAACAGCAGTTTGTGAGTTCAATATGGGTACAATGCAAACAATAAGAGGAGTACAAAATGTACTAGGAATGAATGTTGGTCATTCCACGAAAAAACTTGGTATTATGTTGGATTCACGAAAAGTTTTGTTTCGGAAAAGGCGTAAAACCCGTATCACACTGAAGAATTTGGTGAAACTTTAAGCTTTTCGTCAAGCATTTCTCCTCGCGGAGTGTCTGTGAAGGGTTGCTGGAGTTTGACAAACGGATTCGCAAACCGAAGTGGACGGGTTACCGTACCAATCCTGTTATCGACCATTAGGCTTCAGGCATAGCATACAAATTTCTTAGCGCATGTATTACGAATCGATTGCTCACTCGGACATAACCTATTCAAATCATGGCTCCATCCAATTTTATGAGCATATCATCTAAAAAAACGATATGTGCTAAAATAATTTGCCTTACAGCAGCATTAATTGCAAGAAGAAAAAAATCTGAAAGAAAAATTTGGACAAGGGAATGGTTAAAAAAAAGAAATAAACTAGGATGTTATGAGAATTTGATGAGGGAACTGGCACTTCAGGTAAGATATTTTCTTTCAAATTTTGCTAGAATTAATAAATTATTATAGAAATAATATTTATAGAATTATTATGCAGAATATTTGACCCTTCTTTAAGTCCCCTAAAAGAGGATTATTTCTTTTTCCCCCAACTGTTTGGTTTTAGTGAAATGTTTGAAAAGGTTGCTGTAATATCTTGCTCATAGAAATTTTCTATACATGAAATACAATTATGAAAAATTAAACATATCTTATTTTTTTAATACTAGGATACTGAAGGCTATAGAAGGTGGATTAGGATGGATACAGCATCTTTTGAGTATTTGCTTGAAAAAGTATTACCTTTGATACAAAAAAGAAATACACAAATGAGACACAGTATTCCTCCTGGTGAACGTTTGGCACTCACTCTCAGATATTTAGCTACAGGTAAAAATATAGACTTTTTATAAACATTGCTTTTTTTTAAAATCTTAATATTGATATTAAAGACTAGTACAAGATTATCATTATCATGATTTAATGAATATGATGGGCAGGACTGTAGAATATAAACACAGTCGCATACAATAAAGTATAAGTAGGATTAATTATTTTAGGTAGTATAAATATGGTCGATACTAACATACACATGTACTTTTACATATTCTAGTGTATTTCGGTTTTAATACTTTGATTTATATAATATATATTATGGCAATCTATTTTAATCAAATTTGTTGCTGATCGATAATTACCCCAGAAGTGACCAAGTTGGTCACACAAAATCTATAATCATGAAATTGACAAATGTATTTGCATTAAAATAAACATTTTATTATGTGGGTGCTTACTGTGCAAAAATTGAAAATATTATATTTGATAGTTAATTAATATAATATAGTAGACTCTCTTTAATTCGCAAGCACCTATAATCCACACATCATAACAGATGTAAACATTGAAATTTGATGTTAAGTTTCAATGCCAATCATTGACAATTCAATAGCTAGCATGTAAAAATATATATTGTGACATTTTTTTAAAAATCATTAATTGTATATTTAAATAAATTCAAATAAAATCATTGTACAATATTTATTATAATATTTCTGTTATTTTAATTTGTCATTAATTGTAAAAAAAAAACTGTTGATTGGTTTTACTTACAATTTTCAAAACATAAAAAATAGAATGACCTATAATCCACACTAGCATTGGTCCCAAGCTGTGTCGATTACAGAGAGCCTACTGTAATTAGATGTTAGATTTGGCATGTTAGGCACATTAGAAACTGATGTTTTATTGTTTATGTTTTCTGTACTATTCTGTTTTGAACAAAATTACTATGACAGATCTTTAGATGAAAAAATACACCTATGGATCATTAAAAGAGAATTGCTAAAATGTTTTTCTTTTAAGCATTACCCGTGTCTGATTCTTTACTGACAGTATTTATCTTTATTTTTCAGGTGAAACGTGGCAATCATTAAGTTTTCACTTTCGCATTGCTCAAAACACCATTTCTGGAATCTTGCCACTAGTATGCAAGGCAATTTTCATTGAATGCAAGGCTGACTTCAATAGAATGTGGAACCTGTTCCATGGCAAGAGCAAATGTGCAATTTACATTGAATTTAATTTTTAATAAATGTACCTTGTTCAAAGTTAAGATTGAAAATTTTTTTGTTCTGTATAACTTGTAAATAATAACTATACTGGTTTCAATTATGAAAACAGCATACGAAAACTTAAGTCTCAAAAGAGGGGTTAGAACGACCATTATTATTTTATGTTAGAACATAACTTTGCCAAGTACCAAAATAATTTGATTTCTTTTTTCTGTACCCATATAAATTGGGTTACCCATATGGATCTGATCTTTTGTGGTACAAATGGAAAGATTAGTTTCTAGCAACATTCTTAGCACAAAAAAGTGTGAAATAAAAAAAAATTCAGATAAATTACATTCAGATTTTAGTACAGCTCATATTCAAAATATTAGAATAATTACATTACATAAAATACTAACACAATATTAAAAAAATGGACATCTACGAAAAGGTTAACTCTCAGATATATCAATAAATTTTGGAATAGTATCATAAATAAATAAATGGAAAATAATTTCTTATTATTTTTTCTCAGTTATTATAATTTTTTGAATCTGAGCTGTATGCTACTGCTATATATTTTTCAAATGCCAAAATACCTATAAATACCAGTTATATGCAACATACCAGCTATTTGTAAAATTAAATTATGGTCAATGAAATCAATGAAATGAAACATGAAGTAAAAAATTTATTTAAAAAATTATTTATTATTATTAAAAAATTATTTATTATTCAAGTCTGCCATGCAATATTTATTGATAACACCTTGGATTTCAACTCTTGCCTTTTCTTTTAAGTTTACATCTTTTAAACTTTTAAATGTACATCTCAGATAATTAAAAAAGGCATCATCGACATTGTCTTTATCCTCATTTATAGATGCCATTAATTTCTTGACTTGCTCCAACGTGCTGGATATTTTCTTATCCACACTTTCCCCCCTTTTATTTAGGGGGAATTAATGAAGTTTCCATCACTTTCCTTTTATTGGTCTGGGGGCTATTCATTACTGCATTTTCATTGACTGCAGTAACCGATTCTTGGGTAAATTCCCCAAATTCACTTTCTGTATCCTGTAAAAAATAGACATTAAAATGGAATATTGAAATGTAATAATAAATTAAAAAATGAGAGCTGTGATCAGGGTTCCAAAATATCGAAAATATCCGATATTTTGATATATATCCAATATTTTCAAAATTGTCAACTTATTGCTGATGATAAATATTTACAGATTTAATACAACTTAAACACCAATACATATTACACATTATATATAAACTAATATAAAACATTATTCTAATATAAAATAGTACTTAATTTTATATATATAATTATAAATAAAATATTTTTTTTCTTTTTTTTAAAGCACTCGTAACAAAATTTTAAGTTAAACATTTTTCTCTTTCAAAACACAAATTATAAAACTCTCAAATTTTAAGAATGTTTTATTTCTTTAACAAAACTTTAAACACAAAATGAAATTTATTTATTTTTGTTCAAAAATTTAAACAAAAATGTAAGTGTTATTATTGTTGTTATTCAGTTGCATGTAAACTGAATGTTTACTATCATAAGTGATCCATAAGTTCGTAAATTTAGCTTACCATAAATACTAGTGTCAGTACAGTAAATCAATGCAACCACAATACTTAAAATCTTAGCATTAAAAATATCTCTTGCAATATTGAACAATAATGATAAAGTAGGGTAGACTATTAATGGCTTTCAATACAATTAACTTTGTTAAATAAGAAGTTATTACTACATGATTAAAAATTCTGATTGATTGTTTTCCGAATACAGAAAAAAAAATTGTAACTTGTTTCAGCGCAATATCCTATGCACGAAGATTATTTCTGTTGACAAACATTGGCGAAGTTTGGCGATAAAAATGACAATTGATATGAATCCATATCAATGATCCGAAAAGTTCCGAAAGATCCACAATTAAATAGAATTATTTTGAAATTATATCAAACGTGGCAATACTATAAATAATTATTAAGTTGTTACGGATAAGAAATGTATAAAAGACATGCAAAATCTTACTTACCGCTAGTAAAAGAAGATTGGTAATGAGGCCATTTCTCACTCATTATCTCCCCTATCTCTTTACAAGTCAACCGCTTTAACGTCCTTTTCTTCTAATAGTAATGACTGTGGTTCCACAGATTTCACGAATTGTAACTTCGTCGATGAAATAATTTAAAATTTCTTCTTTAGTCCACGGATCCGTGTTGGCGGCCATATTTTATTCCTTGCTCGATCGCGAGTCACGTGAGCCAAAAACCTGCCCTGCTATTGGACAATTATGTGCAACACAAGCTTTTCGTGAAACTTTTCCCATGTAGAATGGGAAAAGTTGCAGTTAAAGATTCATAGAAAAACACTCTATCACACAGTATTTTAGTGCAACAGTTGCAGGTAAAACAGGTTTAGTGAAACAGTTGCGCTAAAAGCTTGTGCTAAATCTTTAGTGTGATACGGGCATAAGAATGCAAAGTACCAACTTGCTCGTAAAATAATTAAAAAAGCTATTCGTAAAAGAGAACAGCTAGCCAGAAAGAGAGAAGGCCTTACATATTCAGCTGGATGTTTTTAAAATTATCATGTGTTATGAGTGAAGTTTACGTACTCTGTTGATGGTGAAACATTGCAACTTAAATTTTCAAACTCTGAACGAAACTTTTAATTAATGCTATAAATTTTTATTATAAGTGTCTTCTAATACATATTTATAAGTATTTCATGCATTTAAAAGTAATTTGAATACCTGTTGCAATAAAAAACACTATAAGAAATATATTTAAATTGTTATTCACATTTTTCACCAGTTTTCTCGTCATTTCTGTTTGGGTAAGTTTTTAATGAAAGCCTCTAATTATAACTAAATGTTCACCTATTCAAATAAAATGGCTATAATTTTCAAGATATATAAGTAGTAACATAATAACATTAATATTAAGAAAACTGGAAGAGGTTTTTACAGTGTTTTCAGTGCTTAAAATCTTTAAATTGATTTTTCTCAGTTTGCTGTTTTTTGACGTATTACTGTGTTTAAAGCAAAGTGACATCTACAAATATATGTCAAATGACTCCAATATTTTTTTGTGGCTTCAATATAATGTACTTAATAAAACTATGGATGGATTTTACAATATAATGAAAAGAAAAAAAATGAAAAATGAAAATGTTGAGGAAACCATGCTTTTTGCTGCGAATTTGCCTGTATTTGTATATTTAATTTTTTTTCTCAGGAAGTAATTCATTAATTGTAAAATCGATCCATAAAATTATAATGCATAATGTCATACACTTCCAAAAAAAAAATCATGTTAGAATTTTGAAAACTAAAGGAGAAAAATAATTTTTTAAATTCTTTAATTTTTTTGAAAAAAATTAAATTTCTCAATTTTTACTCACAAAATGATTTTTTTTCTTGTTAAAATCAGTTTGTATAAGTATTACCTATAATAATATGTGTATACTATAGATAAACATACTTTTGGAAAAAAATTTCTTCAAAGGGTACCGAGTCCCCTTAAGAATTAGATAAAAACAACAATATCAACATCTTTCTTCTTACTAACTAGATGGTACCCGTCAAAACTTGACGGTTATTAAGTAAACATTCCAATAAAAAAAAGGGTTCATAACCTTATTAAAATATTAGAAATTCATATGAAAGCCACGTGTGCTGGTAATTTAGAAATATTCAATAAAACACTTCAAAAAAATGTAAGAATATTTTGCGGTTATATTAGGTATTCGCTTTGAAAAGCACGCTACCGTACAGACACTTTTGAACATATCACTATCCATGCGCCGAGTTTGCAACTTTACGAAAATACAAAATTTGATATTATTGTAATATCTGGTTAAAATAATCCCTATATATAAAACGCGTAGGTATGCGGCACAAAAATCTACGATATTTCTACACTTCGAATGGCAACGGCTGCAACTACCGGATGTAAACAGCGGCTGTCCGCAATTTAAAACCGCGTGTGTGTAGTGGCGGCATAAGTTACAACCGCTGATCTTTTGACAATACATGTTTAGACCTATCAAATCCAGTGTTTAACCATGGACAGTTGTATGTAGGTTTATCTAGAATCCATTCTTTTGATTCTGTAGCTTTAGTATCTCCTACTTTTGAAATACTCAAATCTGTATATCAAGAAGTTTTATGAATATCATAGTTGAAATCCACACTATATTTTAGCTCCATTTTATAAGTGAGGAAATTTTCCCAACAATTTATTATTTAATATGATTAAGTGTAGATATCTGAATTGTGAACAGTAATACATACAGAGAGTGATGTAATCAACACTGTATTTAAAATTTCCCCCCCAACAATTTCTTATTTCTTGTAATGGTAAAGTGTAGATATCTTAATTTTGAAAAATTGCTGAATTTTTGCTCCATTTTATAAATGAAGAAATTTTCCCAGCAATTTATTATTTAATATGATTAAGTGTAGATATCTGAATTGTTAACAGTAATTCATACAGAGAGTGATGTAATCAACACTATATTCCAAATTTTCCCCCTGCAATTTCTTATTTGTTGTAATGATAAAGTATAGATATCTTAATTTTGAAAAATAGTACATACAAAGAGGGATGTAATTTTTAAAATCATTGATGTGGGCTTTCTCAGTCTTGTCTTTAACTCTGTTCTAAGGTAATGGAAATTCACATTTTTTGATCACGATGTTTTAGAATCAGCTTAATAGAGAATACCCCTTAACAACATATATTTATGATGACAGGTAATTTTAACATTCCTTACATATGTCACTTTCAGTTGCGTTGTTTTGCAAAAGGAAATTTAAAACTAAAAGTGACCATGCTGGTCACGCAGCGGCTAGTATGGTTAAAATATAAATATATATATATATATAAAAAAAAGATGAATGAATGACTAACTTCATGTTTACATTTTCATGTCCCGAATATATAAAATGAATACTTGTTATTAATTTAATTGAAACGCTATGAAAACGTGAAAGGTATCGGAAAATTACAGACTTTTAAAAATTTAAGAAAATTTTGCCGTTATGTTAGGTATTCGCTCTGAAAAGCACACTACTATACAGTACATTCCGTAGATAGTACCTGTCAAAACTTGATGGTAAGTAATTGAACAGTTCCAATAAAAAAAAGAGATTCATAACCTTGTTAAAATATAAGAAATTTACAGAATATTACTGTTTTGCAACCTGATGTGTTGCAATTTAGAACATTTAAATTTACTTGAATGTTTGCTGTCTGATTTGTTAATTTTAAATTGTTTTCTAATTTGAAGGTGAAATTTTTTAATACTTTTTTTATTAGATCTGAAAAATAAAGTAATATAATTCGAGAAAGTGGCACAAAACAAAATAATAAAATGTCCCATTATAATCACCTGAAATATTGTTTTAAGGTGACTGCCTACATTTGGAGCCAATTTTTTAAAAAAATCATTTTTTAAAGATTTTTTTGTTTTTTATTTTAAAATAGCACTTGAAAATTAAAAAATAAACAAAAACTTGCCAGTAAATACCATACATTTTTATAAATTGGTCAATTTGAAGTAATTTTCAATGAAAATTAGCTAAAATGCGACACATATGACAGTTATCTTAAATGACCCACAATCTACGAGAAATTTTAAAATGCAAAAATGTTGCAATATGAAAATTTCCCCCGATTCATCATTCCTCTCCTTATAAAAACAGCCCCAAACACAATGGCGTATGCAGGGGAGGGGTTGATGGGGGTTAACCCCCCCCCCCCCATTTTTCTGATTACATATATTACTTCAATAGGTTCAAGCTCTGCACTGATTGCTCAAAACTACTTTTTCATAGTAACCCCCCCCCCCACTTTTGAAAATTTCGGCGTATGCTGCTGCCCAAACAAAAACTATTTAACTATTTATTATTATGCATCAATTATTGAGCGTCATTTCATTAACAATAGCATCTAAAACATTTCCCGAAAATTTTATCAAATTATATGTATTATTGTGTGAAATATCATGATAACGGTAAAGATTTGTGCTAAAAACATAATTCTGAGAAAAACTCAGTTCAAGTTGTTTGCCACTTCAATTTTATAGCAGACATTTTTTAAAATAGCTTTAACTCTGCTTCTAATTGATGTAGAATGAAAATCAAAATGGTTTTGAAAAGAGAAAAGATTGAATTGCACGATTCCTGGAAAAAATAAAATTGACCAAAATAGTCAAAAAATGACATTTTCAACGTAGGCAGTCACCTTAAAAGATACACTATCATCGCAATAGAATGCTTTACTAAAAATTATTACAGTGAGGTTTTTTTTTAAAAATATTGAAGTTTATAATTAAAAAAAACGTTCTTGGAAAAAAAAGCATGCTTGCAGCTGATTTTAAAATCCGACTTGTACAGTCTAACTAATGCAGCCAGATATTTAGAAACAATACTGCTAATTCAATCTATTTCAATGTAATATAAATATTTTATATAATCATGTATTATGCTATATATATGTATAAATAGGCTATGTATAAATATATTAAACAAAAATAAAATATATAAATAAAATCAGATTAAAATATCATGCAAATTATTCACGTGCAAATAATTTTTGCATGTGTATTTCAATTTAATGTACATATATTATATCGGGACTACTCTAGATTTGTGTGCACGGCCGCCATCTTGGATTTTTTTTGCGCCAACTTGGCGATTTTACCGTGTTTTGAGGAGTGGAAAAATTCTCGCCAATATGTTTTAAGTGGTGTTTTCAAAACGCTGGACTTTGAATTTTTTTAGCTTTTTTAATAAAAACCACCTGTTTAAATTATGAAACTTAGAAAAATTTTGAAAAATCCTTTAAATGTTGGACTTAGATTTTGGGTTTTTAATAAAAACCCCTTTTTTAAATTATGAAACTTGGAAATTTTTTTGAACAAATCATTCTCAAATATTGGAAATTTTGGGTTTTTCTTTTAGCTTTTTTAATAAAACCCACTTTTTTAAATTATGAAACTTAGAAATATTTTTGAAAAATCATTTAATCGTTGGACTTAGATTTTTTTTTTAACAGTTTTAATTAAAAACTACCTTTTCAAATTATGATTCATATAAAAAATTTGGTCAAATGGATTTTACTTACGGATAAAATTTCAATGCCATGTATTCAATTTACCCTAACTCTTTGACAAATAGCAATGAATCACCAAAATATTATGCTAATATATTGCTAATTAGAAAAAAAATACAGCATTTTCGTACCACCTAAATACCTTGCAATTTAAAAATTATCTAAAATTCAGCTTTGAAAAATGTAAAAAAATTATGAACCCATAAATTTATGGTGAGTAACCAGATTCTTCTTTATTATTTATTTTTTTTTTTTGGTTAGGACATTGTGGTAATGAAATTTTACTTCAGATTTGACCTTAACCAAATATTTTGTGCATACAATAAAATCGGGACAAGGATTATTTGACCATTTATCCTGCTGTGTTGGAAGTAAGGAAAAAAAATCCCTTTTCCTAAACCAATAGCTTAACCTTAACTAACTTCTTAATTTAGGTTCCTGGGGAGAGAGAAGTTGAACTTCAGTTATTTAAATTTATTTGTAATCCACTACAACTTGGAATTATAAAAATTTTTAAAATAGATTGTATTTAAAATGTATACTGTATTTTACATTTTACGAAAAAAATGATGGCAGATAATTTTTACTTCAAATAAATGAAATGGTGTATCATAACAGTATACTAATTGACAATCGATAAACAAAATTAAAAGCAACTTAAATTTATTAAGTTAACGAAAAACTGATAATGGATTTGTCAATTAGTATACTGTTATGATACACCATTTCATTTATTTGAAGTAAAAATTATCTGCCATCATTTTTTCGTAAAATGTAAAATACAGTATACATTTTAAATACAATCTATTTTAAAATTTTTATTTAAATAAATTTAAATAACTGAAGTTCAACTTCTCTCTCCCCAGGAACCTAAGTTAAGAAGTTAGTTAAGGTTAAGCTATTGGTTTAGAAAAAGGGTTTTTATTTCCTTATTTCCAACGCAGCAGGGTAAATGGTCAAATAATCCTTGTCCTGATTTTATTGGCTTTTATTAAAAAAGCTAAAAGAGAAACCCAAAATTTCCAATATTTGAGAATGATTTTTTCAAAAAAATTTCCAAGTTTCATAATTTAAAAAAGTTGTTTTTATTAAAAATCGAAAAATAAATCTAAGTCCAATGTTTAAAGGATTTTTCAAAAAATTTTCTAAGTTTCATAATTTAAACAGGTGATTTTTATTAAAAAAGCTAAAAAAAAAATCAAAGTCCAGCGTTTTGAAAACACTGCTTAAAATATTTCCAGGTCAAGGCTGAGATCTGACCTAAAATTATTATACTGTAATTAAAAGATCAAACCAGAAATGACTGTTTGATCTTAAAATTAGAGAATTTGACATTGGGTTATTTTTACCAGAACGCAATAATTATCGCCATGAGAAATGCGCCAAACCCTGGCGGAAAAATCCAAGATGGCGGCCGTGCACACAAATCTAGAGTATCCCCATTATATCTTATGCTATATATATGTATAAATAGGCTAAGTATAAATATATTAAGCAAAAATATAATATATAAAGAAAATCAGATTAAAATATCATGCAAATTATTCACGTGCAAAAAATTTTTGCACGTGTGTTTCAATTTAATGTACATATATTATATATTATGCTATATATATGTATAAATAGGCTATGTATAAATATATTAAGCAAAAATAAAATATATAAAGAAAATCAGATTAAAATATCATGCAAATTATTCACGTGCAAAACATTTTTGCATGTGTATTTCAATTTAATGTACATATATTATATCTTATGCTATTATATGTATAAATAGGCTATGTATAAATATATTAAGCAAAAGTAAAATATATAAAGAAAATCAGATTAAAATATCTTACAAATTATTCATGTGCAAAAAATTTTTGCATGTGTATTTCAATTTAATGTACATATATTATATATTGTTAAATATATATATATATATATATATGTATAAATATATAAATATATGTATACATATATATTAAGCAAAAATAATATATATAAACTAAAGAAATTCTGATTAAAAATCATACAAACTTATTGAATCGTTACCAAACACGTATTAGATGTGGAATATATAGAATTCCATGTGTTGTAAATGCAAAAAATCTGTATACTGAAGATTTGGCCTTTTGAACCGGCTAGCTTACTATTACAGCAACTTTTGTGACGTACAGTTTGGAACATATCACTGCGCATGCTTCAAGTTTGCAACTAAATTCGACATTATTGTAATATTAAATTGTAATACTGTATTGTAATATATATTATATATTAAAAAATATATAGTATATATTAAAATATATATATTATATATGGTTAAAATAATGAAAACCTGTTTTACTGTGAAAAAAATTCTGATTCAATTTTTCTTAAATTAACGAATCACGGTGAATGAATGACTCACTTGTGTTTACATTTTCAAGTTCTGAGTAACACTATGATAACGCGAAAGGTGGCGGAAAAGAGATAATTCTCTAATGAAGAGATAATTTTGAAATAAAATTGATCGAAATAAAGTTCATTTGTGTCGATATTACGTTGTTTTAATTACAATTATTTGGGTTTAGTTGGCAAATAATCTTTTTGAACTTTACTTTTAACTTGTTAAGCCTAACTCATAAAACAAAATGGATGCCAAATGGATGGATATGAGGTGGTCGCTCCGGACGCGTTACGGACAGAGTCGACTACAGAACACGGCAACTATTATAAGGATAATACTGGGGTTTTCTTTAAATAAGTTTTAAAACAAACATTATATTTTATCGTACTGTGATGGACTATCACAAGAATTAATCTAAAACTAATACAAAACGTCTTACTCTAGATAGGCTTGATACTTCATCCCAATCAGCCAATGTATCCTTGATGTCGTGATGCCCGATGCCGTGATGCCCTTTTCTCGAAAGTGTTCGCCGCTTATATACACTTAACAAAAACCGATATTCAAATATCTTGTTCATTTACATCACTTCCCTTGAAAAAAGCTATCGGCTGGTAACTGAAGATTTGTGTTTAATTATGACGTATGGAAGATTGCCAGACATGACGTAATCTAAATGAAACTTACGTCGTTGATTCGGTTTAATTGAATCGCCTTTAACTTGAATCGGCTTAAAAATGGAAATGCAGAATATGACGTCAAACTTCGGAAAGGCAAGTAATTAATGAAACTTCATATTGCTAACACGGACGTTAATCCAATTGAAAATCTTTGGGATGCCCTCGGCCGTGCTGTATGTAGACGTTTCCCACCTCCAGCCACTCTCAGAGATTTTGAAACTGCCCTACAGAAGGAATGACGATTACTGGACTCTGCGGTGGTTGATTGCCTCGTAACAAGCATGATCTTACGATGTACACTTTATATGAAGGTGAGGGTTGCTCACATACCCTATTAATGTCGGTTTTTGTTGTTTGTTTTACATTTAAACAAAATTTTGTTAATGTCATCTTATAATTTATGAAAATTCAATATTTTTTTTAATCTCTCTAAGTAATTCTTTGTTTTGTTTCATGAATAAAGATAGAGCTACTTACTTGCAGCATTTCCTGTCAATCAAAGCAGTACTTGTCCATTTTTTCGCACTTTACTGCTCCGTGCTCAACTTTTGGAAGTGAGTGTATATATACACTGCTGGCCACTGTAAATGCAACACCCTGAAGGAAACATGCAAATAACATGAAATTTACAAAATGCATTACCGGAGGTGAGATATGCAAATGATTAGAATTTCAGCGCAGACTCACATCACGCGCGCCTGTGGTGCCACTTCAAAGTGCTATTTAAGGCTTGGAGATTTCGACGATTTCAAGTTTGGCAATTGTGTTTTTCTTGTGTTTTTTTCAAAAAAACGATCAATTATGCCTCGTCGAAAACAGCGATCATCTTTTGATCAAGTATCCGAGTTCGACAGAGGAAGGATAGTGGCCTACCGAGATTGTGGATTATCTTTCAGGGAAATTGGTAGTCGTGTTGGACGAAACCAAACAACTCTAATGCGGATATGTGATCGTTGGATGCAGGAGGGTACGACGGACCGGCGTGTTCGATCGCATCCACCTCAGCGCACCACTTCACGTGATGACAGGTAAATTGTGCGCATGGCAGTGACGGATCGCTCAGTCACATCACGAACCAAAGCACAGCACATGCAGTCTGTAACGCATCATCCAGTGTCTGCGCGTACCATTCGACGCCGTTTACAGCAGAGTGGTCTGCCCACAAGACGTCCATTGCTTTGTCTACCCTTGACGCAGAACCACAGACGTCTCCGCCGCCAATGGTGCTGTGACAGAAGGATGTGGACGGCAAAATGGAATGAAATTGTCGTTACTGACGAGTCACGCTTCTGTCTGCAACACCACGATGGTCGCATTCGAATCTGGAGACACCGTGAAGAGAGGATGCTGAACAACTGCGTTATGCTCCGCCACACTGGTCCTGCACCGGGTATTATGGTATGGGGCGGTATTGGATATCACTCTCGCACACCTGTAGTGCGCATTGCCGGTACTTTAAACAGCCAGCGCTACATCTCCGAGGTGTTGGAGCCAGTTGTCCTTCCTTACCTTCAGGGCTTGCCCACAGCCATATTTCAACAGGATAATGCGCGACCACACGTGGCACGCATTGTCCAACGGTTCTTCGTCAATCGCCAGATTGAATTGCTTCCCTGGCCGCCTCGCTCTCCGGATCTTTCGCCGATAGAAAACAGTGGTCCTTGGTTGCTCTACGATCGACCCAGATTCTATCCCCAGCTGCCACAGCAGATCAACTTTGGCAACGTGTGGAAGCTGCTTGGTCTGCTGTACCCCAAGAACTCATCCAAAGTCTCTTTGAATCAATGCCGAGGCGTGTGGCAGCGGTGATCTCCAACAATGGCGGCTACTTTGGCTACTGATTTTGGCAGGAACCATACTTCACAGAAGTCTATAAATTTAATCATTTGATACTTGGTCAACATGTTATCTACAAAATAAATTTTGTTGTGATATCTCTTGTCTTTCTTGGTGTTGCAATTTGGGTGGCCAGCGGTGTATATATATATATATATATATATATATATATATATATATATATATATATATATATATATATATATTTGCATTAATTGCATGCATTGACCGTTGTATTTAATTTGAATGTACTCCGTAGCGAATTGCGGGTTTTTAGCTAGTATATATATATATATATATATATATATATATATATATATAACAGTTCTTACTTGAACGTGTGATCACTGATTTTATTCAAATTAAGTCTTAGTCATCTTTATTTTGTCAGTGTGGCATGAAATAAAAATAATTTTAAAAAAAATCTGTAAAGAATATTTGTCGAACAGCAAGACGAATTAAAGCCAATACCACACACATTTACACAAATCAGACAATCCGTAGAATTTCTTTTAAGGATTTATTTCCACCTGTAATAGTGTGTGGAATACGCTGCAAACAGGATTCAGTCATAGAGAGCGAATTTACACCGGAGTGATGCAAATGTGTCATATTTCTTTTCTATGATGGACTGACTTCATTTGTTCCAGTCCACTGAAAGTCTGAATTCTTTATACGATGCTATGCCAAATATTCTGACTGCAAGAAAAATTAGAAGACAAGTCGCAAAAAAAGCTTTCGTAAAAAAATATTTATTTTTCTGATGGTTCAGCAAAAAAGACACTTTGTTCAACAATAAACACTGAGGAATTTAAACTTGAATCTTTGGGTTTTTTTAAACCAAATAATCTTTTCTCGTATAAATTTTTTCCCACATTTCTTTAAATTTCCGGACATTTTGTTATGTTATTCATTTGTCCCACGTATTAAATCTTCAGTTTAATGGTATACTTATTTTTGCTATATTTTAAAAACCTAATTTTTTCCATGGGTTATTTTTAAGGTATTCGGAGTACTTTTTTTCCCCATAAACATACAATACTGATTAAATACATGTATTTTTAGTTCAAATGTAATATAAAATCATGAAAAAAATATAATTTTGGTAAAAATATATGTAAAATTTTAGTACAATGGAATGGTTTTGTCAGAGACCCTACACTCAATTCAACTCAATATATTTTATTTTCCTTTATACTATATACTACTGACACTTTGCTATGTTATTAAGTACAAGTTTTACAATATTTCTAAAAATCACTGAAATATACCAAAAAAGTGAAAAAACACTGATTTTTAAAAAAATTAAATTATGTTTTTATTATTGCAGGTACATGCATAATAGTTAAATTAACACATATAGCTTAATTTTTTGTTCAAAACAAGGTCAGTAATATGTAAAACACTTGCAAAATTCGATTAAAATATACTGAAATTTTTAAAAAATTATTATTAGCTTTCTCGCTTACAAAAGTCTCTGAAAAATGAGTTTTCTAGAAAATGCATTCAAAAATGCTATTTCCGGTTGACTAATATCGTTTTGGTCTATCATACTGACCATAAGTGTTCACCCAATGATCGTACGAATAAAAGTAAAGTAGTTTTAGAATCCTAAAAGATTGGCCTTTGAAATACGAATCATGGTAACAAAAACGTATTTATAAATGAAGAATACTTTCTGAAGTGTTTGGGAAACATTTGATAAAAACATATTCAAACAAGACATTATGTGCCTGGAAAAAACCTACATTGGCTTCTTTTAAAAAAACTTAGCGGAATAGGTATTGCGAAAAGCATCCAAAATTTCCTAGTTGAAAGTCGGTGAATAGCTGTAAAAACATAGTTGATTACAGTTTATAATTCTAGCCGCAGTTAATGGGAGAAGTGACCTTGAACCTCGAATCTTTTAATTTTGAATTTCTAGCTCTAAATACAGAATGAGAATAATTAATATTACATTTTACTTAACTGAAGACCCTTAGAATTCAACACAAGGACTGTTTTTCGAATTCCGAGCATGAAATATGTGATCATACTCATAAAAAATAATTATAATGTGTAATTATACTCATGGGGGTATGAAGAGTAAAATAGTGAAAATTTATAAGAAAACAATCTTAAAGTTCCCTTCTCCCCTGAACAGCATGGAAAATAAACACTCTTTATTGAAAAAAAAAGAAATATTTTCTAAAAAGTGAGAATTATTTCGATTATATGTAGGCAGAAAATATATCAAAAATGATTTGCGATATTGCAATTACACGTATGTTGCACCGTTTTTCTCATGTATGCCTTTATCTGTGAGTTCCATTCATGAGTTACAAATTTCGGATATAATTTGGATCTAGCACAAAAGGGCTATTGTTTCGGTTTGTTAGATTTGAGTGTCTGTCTTTTTCAAACCCTCCGAATTTCCAATAAAACAAGTATCATTACAATGGCTTGTCGACGATTAACGGAGATAGAGTAAATAATAAATTTAATTTATAAACCCTTGGTGCATATTAAAAACCCCTCGAGCCAATTTTTTTAATTATAGGTTGTAAATTTCTATCCTCTTCTTTTATCCTTACTTGTTTCTATGTTTTTCAGAAACTTTTGTTTCAATAAATTTGAAAATTCTAGGAATTAATAATTTGAGGGTGATGTATGAATCGGTTGCTTTCATTGTAAAGCAACACTAATATCGAACTCGTAGGTATTAAGCTGTGAAATGTGAAGGATATATATATATATATATATATATATATATATATATATATATATATATATTTATTTATTTATATATATATATATATGCAGATGGTTATCAAAATAATGGAAACACTATGAAACACCCTGAAAACCTTTATTAATACGGCGCAGGATCACCTTTGTTATGTAATACCACCTGATTTACCTTGACATTGGATTACACAAGCCATGAATAGTTATTAAGAATATATTATACCATTCTTCAGGGAAAAATCATGAAAGTTCCTGTAGCGACCCTATGGTGGATATCGATACCTGGCTCTATCCGTCTATACAGATCACAGTGGTTGGATGTTATGCAGTCGGGGGGATTGTACAGGGCAAGATAAGATATTTGACTTCTTTTTTATGCTATTCAAACCAATACTTGTTAAATTTAGCTGTATGTATAGGGGGTATTAACATTCTGGAGAAAGCTATCTCCTGCAAGGATCTCCCCCATAGGATAGACAAATGAGCTAAAATTTCGACACAGTCCTTCCCATTCAATCTCCCTTTTAGGGTTACAATAGGGCCTGAAGAAAACCATGAGATGCCATCCCAAACCTTGATGCATCTACCTCCATGATTGACAGTTGAGATGAGACAGCCAGATTCTTACGCTTGTGTAGGTGTTATCCAGGCATACGCACGTCCCGTTGTGAGGAACAATGTGAACAATGATTCATCGGATCAAATGCCATTTTCCGACATATTAATAGACCAGGATTTACGCTCCTTCCACCATTGTGTACTATATTTTGTATAGGCATCTATTACAAGTGGCTTGGGAATATCTACTCTTCCGTAAATGCTTTGTTTGTGAAGTTCCCTTCTACCTCTAATGGTTCATACCGGAACATGCAGATGCATATTGAGCTCTTCGGTCATTTTGGTTGCATTTGTTTTCTTTCTTCATGTCACAATCCGATTCAACACCTCGTCCGTCTCTTTCACTCAGTTCTCCATTCCGTCCACTATTCTGTTTCTCAAAGAATGTTTTAAATGCACTCTGTATGCTATCACGACTTTCAATACCATAGCTTGAAAACACAAATTAGCCTGGGGGTTGCAGTAACAGACACTCCAGTTTAAACTCGCTCCAACAATTTGCCTTTTTCGCAAGGTCTGCAAGGTATGATATTTTACGCTGTGCCCCCCCAAATCACGATGCCCTTAGCTTTATTACTGCTACCTGACAGTAGAATAATACATACACTATATTATATAAAAAATACAGGTTCACAGTCTTGTTTTTTAAGGGATACGATACACATTCATAGATACTACTAATATTGGCAGGTGTTTCCATTATTTTGATAACCACCTGTGTATATATATATATATATATATATATATATATATATATATATATATATATATATATATATATATATATATATATATATAATATTAAAACTAGTAATTTCTTAATTCAACAATCTTAACATTTAAAAACTATTAATTCCTCACTTTACTATTCCAAATTACAAACCCTTTTTTAATTCCTTGAAACAGGTAATTCCCTTTGGGCATTCGCGTTAAATTCCATTTTAAAATCTAACATTATTCTAAATTCCCTGCGGCGTTCGAAACTAATTTCGCTTTTGATTCTAAGTTCTAATAACCTCTAGAGAAAAAATTAAATGGCTGCCTGTTAATCGAAAACTAAACTTGCGTGGCGTGGGTAGAAAATTAAACGCTTTAGCGCATTTGGCACGCCTTTTCCTAACTTTTAACCAATTAAACCTTACTATGATCACATGACGAGATAAGTTTATATAAGGTTTGGGATCACGTACATGTACGCTTTTTTGATCATGTAACTGCCTTGAGAAGACGTATTCGCCGACGACATAAAAACTAGTATAATGCTGTAACTTGCTGCGTCAATTATTATTATAGCCACGACTACACCATCATTCCCTGTGATGTGCTGGACGCCCATTCTTTCCTTGGGTTGTCCAGTATATTACATATATATATATATATATATATATATATATCTATATATATATATATATATATATATATATGTATATATATATATATGTATATGTATATATATATACATATATATATATATATGTATATATATATATATATATATATATATATATATATATATATATAAATATGTATATATATATATATATATATATATATATATATATATATATATATATATATATATATATATATATATGTATATATATATGTATATATATATATATATATGTATGTATATATATGTATATGTATATATATATATATATATATATATATATATATATATATATATATATATATATATATATATATATATATATATATATAAATATGTATATGCATATATATATATAAATATGTATATATATATATATATATATATATATATATATATATATATATATATATATATATATATATATATATATATAACATTAAAAAGCTTGTAATCTTTCAATTTAGTATTCTATAACATTCAAAATTACATACCCCTTTTTAAACTCTTAAATTATTTAATTTCCCTTATGCATTCGTTTTAAATCCCAAACTATATTTCCAAATTCTAGTAATTTCTTCCCATTAAAGCTTATTAAAACCCCGTAATAACAGTCTTTGTCAGCCCCAGGCGGTTTTATTCAAGATAGCTGCCAATTTAACGAAATCGTGGCCGGCGCGGCGTGGCTACCTGATTAACCCTGTTCAGCGCAAAAACATTAGCTTTTAACCAATCAACTATTAATCCACACCCTACTGTCACGTGATGGGGTGAAGGTGATAAAAGTTTCTGCAGTCCGAGAAACGAGGAACTTCTGTAATATTCCCCTGCCAAAAACATCCCGGCGGAGAGGCCGGAGAATTAAATAAATATGTAATTGTTTAATCTGTTGTGTTTTCTGTGTCTGAGGTGGGAGATTGCGGGAATGGATTTGTAAAAGACCGGTGATGCACGGCCGGGCGACAAGTCGTCTATTTTAATCTCAGGTTAGGCGAGAAAATTCAACCAAAGCTACCACTCAGCAATCATTCTTCGGCCCGCGCCCGTCGCATCACCTATACAGTGGAATCTCGATTTATCGTTTTTCAAGGGACCGACTGAATTGAATGATAAATGTGGTAAAACGATAGATCCGGGAACATAACAAAGAAAATATGATCGTCAGGACTGAGTGAAATAAACGATACATACGGGAAAAAGATGATTCGGAAAACGATCGATCGAGATTCCACTGTATATATAGAGTCACCGCATATTGTCATGCATGGATTATGGGAGGAAGTTACGTTTGTCGATGAATTTTGTACTTTCTCATATTCATAAAATTGTATTTTTTAGAAACAGTGTCCTGTTCACTAATCACTGAAAATAATATATTAGACTTAAATAAGAATTGAAATGTCATATAGAGCAATCCAAAAATAAAAATAATAAAATTTAGTGGGAAGTCTGATAAAAAAAAAGTAATTCGAGACAGTGCATCTGACAGTTATCTTTGGCAATATATAGTCAAAGAAGTTTCTAACTTAAATTGTCTTCCTGAAATAGTAGAAAAGATGGTAATCCATATTCTCCTTCCATTCCGAATGATTACAGTCAGAGTATTCTAAAAAATTCAAACGAAACTTCTGTCGAAAAGTGTTTTTTTTTTCGCAGCAACTTTGAGAGCAAAAAAAAATCTGAGAACTTTGTTTGTTTCTTCTCAATTCTCCGTAAAAGATTAAAATTGGTTTTAAGAGAGAGGAAAAAAAATTAGATATCAACTTTAAAAACCAGTAATTCTCTCAAAAGTTTTCCTTCCTCAAAGAATTTTTTTTTGTACTTTGTGCTTCCATCTTTGGTTTTCTTTTGTCTACGAAGTCGAAACAACATTTATCTTAACTTTTGCGGGGATGAGTTTTTCTAAATATTGTTCCTTTCTGGGGAGGAATGGGTAAGCAGTAATAAATATTTGAGTCTAGCGAAACGTCAGTGACTTATGAAATTTTCTTGATTTGTTTTCCGGAAGTCGCCGCAGCCCTTATTCGAACGTAAAGAACAGTTTTTTGGGCAGGAAAAAGTTAGAAGAAATTTTAGATGCAAAAATGTATTCGCCGTTTTTTTGTTCCTGTCAACTCTCTGTAAGGTATTTACTTTATAAATAACTAACTTAATAAATTTATAATCAACAAATAAACTAAAAAAGACACAAATACTAAAAAAAAATGCAAATAATTTTTTAAAAATCTGATTCGATTATATCGAAGGCTTATAATTGGTCTTTTCTTTACTAACTGGTTCTTCCATGTATTTTATCTCGATTTGGCATTTTAATGTCCTCAAATTTTTAGTCAACTCTCCCCTACCGTTTTAAAGTTTAAAAAAAATCAAAGAAAATCATTGAAAATATATAGAGATCCATAAGACAAGTATTGACATGTTTCGATAGTCCAGGGTCTATGTCATTACTTGATCTGTTTATAATTCAAACTAGCAAATAATTTTTTTTCATAATTATGTGTTATCTATGAGAGAAAGATTAAGGCATAGCTTGGATGTGTAACCTCTCATCAAATCTCTCTGAACAGCAGAAGATATACAGTATGTAGTCGTATCTAGGTGCTTTTACGGGGTGATAAGATAATTTATGTGAGAGCCACGGAAATAATAATGCTCTGGGAAGTGTAACGCTCATCACAAATGTACGGAAAACAGGAGAGGGATGTATCTAGGTTGTTTTACAGGGTGATAGACAATTTATGTGAGAGCCACGGAGATAATAAGGCTCTTGGAAGTCTTAACGCTCAACACAAATATACGGAAAGCAGGAAGGGAATGCATCTAGGTGGTTTTACGGGATGATAAGACAATTTATATGAAATCCAAAGATATATTAAGGATCTTGGATATGTAACGCTCATCACAACGGTCCGGAAAGCAGGAGGTGTTTGTATCCAGTTGGTTACACTGGAGTGATAATATAATTTATAGGAGAGCTGTAAGAAAGATCTAGGCATAGCTTGGAAGTCTAACGCTGACCACAACTGTCCCGAAAGCAGGAGGTGCTTTTATCTAGGTGGTTTTATGGAGGTGATAAGATGATTTATGTGAGAGCTGTAAGAAATATTAAGGCATACTTTGGAAGTGTAATGCCCACCATAATTATCCGCAAAGCAGGAGGTGTTTGTATCTAGTTGGTTATACAGGAGTGATAATATAATTTATGGGAGAGCTGTAAGAAAGGTCTAGGCATAGCTTGGAAGTGTAACGCTCACCACAACTGTCCGGAAAGCAGGAGGTGTTTTTATCAAGGTGGTTTTATGAAGGTGATAAGATAATTTATGTGAGAGCTGTAAGAAAGGTTAAGGCATAGTTTGGAAGTGTAATGCACCCCATAACTATCCGGAAAGTAGGAGGTGTTTGTATCCAGTTGGTTATACAGGAGTGATAATATAATTTATGGGAGAGCTGTAAGAAAGATCTAGGCATAGCTTGGAAGTGTAACGCTCATCACAACTGTCCGGAAAGCAGGAGGTGTTTTTATCAAGGTGGTTTTATGGAGGTGATAAGATAATTTATGTGAGAGCTGTGAGAAAGATTAAGGCATAGTTTGGAAGTGTAATGCACCCCATAACTATCCGGAAAGTAGGAGGTGTTTGTATCCAGTTGGTTATACAGGAGTGATAATATAATTTATGGGAGAGCTGTAAGAAAGATCTAGGCATAGCTTGGAAGTGTAACGCTCATCACAACTGTCCGGAAAGCAGGAGGTGTTTTTATCAAGGTGGTTTTATGGAGGTGATAAGATAATTTATGTGAGAGCTGTGAGAAAGATTAAGGCATAGTTTGGAAGTGTAATGCCCACCCCAAATATGCGGAAAGCAAGAGGTGTTTGTAACTAGCTGATTTTTCAGGCCGATAAGATAATTTATGAGAGATCTCTAAGAAAGATTTGGGAATAGCTTGTAAGTGCTATGCTCCTCACAACTGTCCGGAAAGCAGGAGGTGTTTGTATCCAGGTTGTTTTAGGTGGCGGAAGCAGAAAATTACCAGAAAACATCTAGGAAACACACTAAATGAAATATTTTAGTTTTAATGGGTAATTTAAGAATTATTTTTTTCGGATTGGGGGAATGTTAAAGCTAATGTATTTTAAATTTTTTTTCACAGTATAATAAATTAATGGCCCCTAATATTTATGTAGATTTTCTTTTAATGAATGTGTGAAAAAAAGAGAAAGAAACACGATAAGATGAAAATATATTTAACTGACATTATTTAACTCTTCTTCACTTAAACTGAAAGAAAAGGAAGTTGATGTAACGAGCATTTATTCCTTTGTCTCCCGTTTTATTCTCGTTTCAATACTAATGCGCCGTATAACCTTCCATAAATGTCACACCCTTCATAAATGCAAACTGATCCGAATCCCTTTTTCCACACAGTTTCTTTTCACGGGACTACGTAACAATGGCGGGTGTGGCCGGTTAGGAAGTGGTGCTGCGGGATATTAGCCAAATGCTTGCATGGCAGTCTGTAAGGATGGCGTATGTGTTACGTCAGAATAGTGACAACTATGAATTTACTGCCGCCATTAAACTCTGACGAGAAGGAAAGTGGGCCATCACAACAGTAAGGTAGCATATTGGTATAAATTGTGGCACGCTGAGAAATAATGTGAGTTTTGGAAATAGATTATGGTAATTAAGGGGCTGGGGATATTTTTTTTATACAAATTTGTAGTTTTTTTTCACTGAATATGCCTTTACTTGAAGATAATTATGCATGTCAAAATTTATTATTAATTTTGATTTTTGCTTGACAGAAATTTAAGATTCAAAATGTCAACACAACATTTCGATGATATTAATTTATCATTGGTACATATATCTATGATACATCATTTAGGATATATCATCATCTATGATCTCGTAGATCAGTATTTCCCCAACTTTTGACATATGTGTACCCCTTCTATAATTTTCGTAACGCGGAGTATCCCTCGTCAAAAAAATGGATGTATTTTAATAACAATTAAAATGTATTTCTCTTTTTTTGCGACATACGCAAAATATTAAGAAAAGAGAAATAAAATTATTCATTATAAAATATAAATAAAAGTTATATTATAAATAAAGTTTATTTGGATCAATGAGAAGGATGAAATTGTTTGTGCTGAGATAACAGATCGTCATAAATTGGCTCCCTGGTTGTTAATTTTAATCTGAGATGTGGTTCCACGTCCAATAGTCTGTTCCTTTTTTTCGACTTAATGCCTACAAATGCTGAAAAAGCAACTTCACATAAATATGAAGTTGGAAAATGCAAGATTTATTTTAGAACTTTTTCTGTTAAAACCGGATACACAAGTTGCATTTGTAACCAGAATGATGTTAAAGTACTCTCCTTATGTTTATTTTTCAAGAATCCGTCTGAAGCCAATTCCAACAATTGGTCTTTTTCTGCATGTGCCAAATCTTATGGCATGGATGTTGTGTTAATGTTAGACGGATATCTTATCCATTCAATACTTTTGGTTAAATCAGGGAAATAGTTTTTCAAGCCCACTTGCAAACTCTCCAAATGCTGTGTTATGCATTTCAGAGTATCAGCATCAATTTTAGTAGTCGAACTTGTTTTAAACTCATGAAGAGAGGGAAACGATACTACTTCTCCATTACCAACTCTCTTTTGCCATAACTTTAGTTTTGCGATGGCAGCGTTCACTTTATCTTGAACGTGAAACAATGAAATTTCTTTGCCTTGTAACGATAAGTTGAGACAATTTAAAACAGAGCATATATCTGCTAAGTACGCTAGTTTACAAAGCCATTTCCAGTCATGTAAACAATTTCTCAACTCAAATCTATCATTAAGAAAACATTGAAGTTCATGCCTAATTTCAAACAATCGATTTATAATTGTTCCTCGCGATAGCCAACGGACATCGGTATGATAAAGAAGCTGGGTATGACTACTTCCCATTTCTTCGCATATTTGCGAAAAAAGTCGTGCATTCAAAGGACGGTTTTTAATGTAGTTAACGATTTTCACGCTTTCATCCAGAACTTTCTGTAGATCAGCGGGCATCTTACGTGTTGACAAAGCCTCTCTGTGTATGCAACAATGTGTGGATCTGACATTTGGGGCAACATTTTGAATTCTTGAAACGAGTCCTTTATCAATTCTGGCCATACTTTTTGCTCCATCTGTGCTTATTCCAACACATCTATTCCAATCAATTTTGTTCTCTTGCATAAATTTTTTCATAACATTAAAGATATCTTCTATTGTGTGACCTAATAAAGGCTGACAAAATAAAAAGTCGTCACGAATTTCTTGATTTTTTTCGTATCTAACAAACGCCATAAGATTTGCAAAATTCGCAATATCAGTGGACTCATGGACTTGCAATGCATAATAACGACTTTGAGAAATATCAGATAACATATATTTCACATTATTAGACATATCAATGATTCGTCGATGAACTGCATTGAGAGAGACACGCGGTCAAAAGTTTGTTTCGCTCTATCTCCTGTATAGTACTTCTCAGTGATCAGTACTTCTGCCATTATCTTGGCTGCAGGCTTGATTAAAATTTCGCCAATGGTTCGCGCTGCACTACATTTCGCAATTAAAAGCGACACGCGATACGAAGCTTCTAGCATTTTTTGATTGTCACCTCCTGTCAAACCCCGCATTACTTTTCCTGACTGATTTAAATCCTTAAGTTTATTTTCAAAAAAAATGTATGGGTTTATCTTTGTACTGATTATGGTTTGTCTCAAAATGGCTCTTTAAGTTGGATGGTTTGATGCTTTTGTTTGTTAGATTTTCAAACCAAATGACGCAAAATGGAATAGGCTCATTTTCATCTCCAGTCCATGAGAACCCAAATTTAAGATATTCTTTGTCGTACTTGCGAGTTTTCCTTGCTTTTTTCTTAACAGGTTTTATCAGAATTGAAGTTGAATTCATCGTTAATTGTATTATTTCCTGTTAGTTTATTGCTACTATAATCATTACTTTCTTTCGGTGTAGTAGTTCCAGATTTCAACCAGCGATCCATAATCTATGTTAGGGACAAAAATTATATTTTATAAAAATAATCAAAATCAGTGGGACTTACTAAAGCACATAGCAAACATTTCCTGTAAGAAAAATGACACATAAGCTAAAAGTACACAGGCACCTGGAGAAGCCACTAACTATTAACGAAGTAAGTTCTTTCTGTAACGAAGTGTGGTATATTTCCACCGTGTCACAACGGACCATCTCACGTCTCACAAGACTGTCTTGACTTGACTCATGACCTCATGAGAACGCAAAATTAGGCGCAGCTAAGCACGGTGCAGTTCATATCCCCACCAAACTCCGGTGCAACGCGTACAACCACCAAACTCTTCCCGTACCCCTGGGGGTACGCGTACCACACTTTGGAAAACACTGTTGTAGATGATATGTCACAGTCTATGACATAACATCTACGATATATAACGATCTATGATAGATCATCTATGACACTGTATTTATGATATATCATTTATGACATACGATTTATAATATATTATCTATGACAGGGATGCCCAATTGACTCCCTGCAGGACTTTTTAACAGGCCCGTAGAAGTAAAGCTATTGAAAAATATTAAACAGTCGACTCTTGTTATATTTACCACACATTAAAGTGACCATTCTAATACAATGGACCAGTGCATAGATTGTGTTTTTTTACATTTCGTATTAAAAACCTATGGATAATTTTATCCCATGCATTTCCACGGTATGTCATTTTTTTCTGAGAACTGTTTGCATTTTGATGTAGCCAAAATTAATTTTTTCAATAAGAAAACATTTCTATAAGAATACAATATCAAATCAGTAATACGATTTTCCTTGTGTTATGATACGGAATTTAAGGACCCTGTATCTATATGTATTTTAAATAACTTAAATTTAAATATTTCAAATCATTTTTTAATCAAAATATTTAGTGCAGTAATCAAATCTGATGTTTGATGATTATAATTTCACCTCCCGCACATTAGACATTAAAGTTCCCTCCAAAACTTCACTTGGTCCACCCTCAACTATATTTTCCCCAACTGTCCCAGGATTGTTTTGATTTGGCTACCCCTCATCTATGACATACCATCTATGATACAACATCATTTAGGATATATCATTTATGACATAACATCTATAATATGTCATCTATAGCATATCATTTGCGACATATCATCACTATATATCTATGTTATAGTTTTTTATATATCATCTGAACCAGTCACTCCATCTAAAATTTTCCCCTTTTCCATGGGAAGCATTGCAGAGCAATTTTTCAGGGTTTTCTTGAAATTTTATCAATAACACTTTTGCTCCCTTTAAAGGGAAAAATCCTTTATGCATCAGGTAAAATATTTAAAGAAAATTTTCTTCTAAATGAAAAATATGAAAAAAATGATAGTCTGATGGAAATAGATCACAATAAGGTTGTGCAAAATGTCACAAAGAAAGTTTATAAAGAATTTTAGATATATCCTTTTAAAACTAGGGAATCATAAAAAATTTCATTCCCAAAGACGCAGAAACTTTATGTGTAGCAGGGACCGCCTAGACAATACGGTATAAACAGGTATACCTGGAAACCTAATCATCGTAGAAACATGTTTTTGTGTTTTTTTTTAATTTTTCAAAGCTCTATAGCATATTTTAATGATAGCATATTTTAAGAAGATGAAAATGTACTTTTTTCAAACGTTTTATGTATAGAAAAATGTTAAGTACTTTAATGAGCATTATTGCAAAATTTGAATAATATCAAAACGTCGCCCTTTTCAAATTAGGGAATTTTTACTATATATATATATATATATATATATATATATACATACACACACACACACAGATATATATATATATATATACACACACACATACACACACAGATATATATATATATATATATATATACAGGGTGTAACGAAACTCTTGGGCAAAACTTTAAGGGGTGATAGTACACATCAAGACAAACAATATTATATAGGAAACTTAGGGTCCCAAACGTCTTCCAAAGGAGATAGACGCCATGAAAGTTTAGGGTCCGAAATTTCAAATGATCATAAAAAACGGGGAAATTTGTCGATTCGTTTGCTGTTTTCGCTTAAATTATTCTTTATGTTAAGATTTTCTGGAAAATAAATTTTAAAGATAAAGTTAAAAAAATGCCGATAGAGGGCGCTTTAGACTTTGGAGTAAGAAACAACTATTTTTTACTGTTATATTTTGTATCAGATTAAATGCTTTCAAAAGCTTAGACTTAAACTTAAATTTTGAGCTCAAAATCTGAATCGTTGGGGGTGGTTATGTCGCGAAAACTCAACAGTGTTCAGGAGGTGAAATTTGAACCCCCCCTCCTCCCCTGTACGCAGTTCAGTTATTCACGATTTTGGATGCTCGGTCGTAGACCAGGCAGCAACTATTACCCACTAAACGTAAAATAAACGAGAGAGGGATGACAAAAATGTGTGGGCCGGAATTATCCACGATCATTTGATCAGGCCATATCTTCTGCGAATGCGCCTGGACGGCAGAACGTATCTGGTATTCCTACAAGAGGTGCTTCCAGTTCTGCTGCAAAGTGTTCCAGCCAACATAAATGCTCGTATGTGGTTCCAACATGATGGAGCGCCTGCACATTTCAGCGCAAATGTGAGAAGTGCATTGGATACAGCATATCCAGGGAGATGGATTGGACGGGGTGGTCCGGTAAATTGGCCGGCACGCTCGACTGACCTCTCCTGTCTAGACTTCTTCCTCTGGGGCCATATGAAGAGTCTTGTTTACGCAAGCCCTGTCGACTCCCACGAGGAACTGGTTGCGAGAATTGCTGTCGTAGCAGGCGATATCCGGGAGATGCCAGGGGTATTTGCTAAAGTTCGAAAGTTCCTCCGCCGGCGGTGTGAGGCCTGCATCCTTGCTGGTGGGCGCTCTTTCGAGCAGTTTTTGTGATTCCACAAGAAAATCATGCGTGTACCATTTTCTACGTGTCATCATTCATTCAACCTTCATTCATGCGCACGACGTGCGTACATCAAATTGTTTTTTTTTTATTTCGAGAGGAGAAATTGCTCATGTCTAGTATTATGAATAAATTTTTTAATTTTGTCATCCCTCTCTAGTTTATTTTACGTCTAGGAGGTAGTAGTTGCTGCCTGGTCTACGACACAAAGTCGTACGACATCAAGTTCGGCAATAACTGAACTATGTTCAGGAGGGAGGGACTTTCAAATTTCAACTCCTGAACACAATTCCGTTTGCGCTACTTAACCACCCCCAATGAATCAGATTTTAAGCTCAAAATTTAAGTTTAAGGCTAAACTTTTGAAAGCATTTAATGTGATAAAAAAATATCGGTAAAAAAATAGTTGTTCGTTACTCCAAAGTCTAAAGCGCCCTCTATCGACATTTTTTAACTTTATCTTTACATTTATTTTTCAAGAAAAAACTGAGAAAAAGAATAATTTTAGCTAAAACCGCTAACGAATTGACCCATTTTTCCGTTTTTTATAATCATTTGAAATTTCGGACCCTAAACTTTAATGGCGTCTATCTCCTTTGGAAGACGTTTGCGACCCTAAGTTTCTTATATAATATTGTTTGTCTTGATGTGTACTATCACCCTTTAAAGTTTTGCCCAAGAGTTTCGTTACACCCTGTATATATAAAACTGCTGTTAAAAATTCTACACAACAACGAATCTATTAATTTTATAGCCCATAATAGGACATAAAAGTCAAATTATTAAAATAAAAAAAAATTCCTAAAATATACGCAACTAAACCGCAACTAAACATTTTAGATGTTCTTATAATAGATAATATGAAAACAAATTTAATGTGTTAATTACCGGAAGTAAAATGTAAGTTATATCAAATTTTATTCCATTACAATTTAGCCTCGAAGAATTCAAACATGAGCATAAAATATTAATCATTGTCAAATTTCGGAATCGTATTAAGAAACGAGTATTTAAACCTTGTATTAGCATAAAATATTAGCATTACGATCTTTTGCAAAAGGCCGTGTGTGATTTTACATGCTGAATTGTAACTTTTTTATTGTAAAAAATTCATTATTCACAATTATTGCTGAAAATATCTTCTTAAGAATGCCATGAGAGCTCTTATATCTGAAATATATTCTTTTTACGATAAAAGAAAGAGCGGAAGTAATAATATATCAATACCGATCAATCACTCTTCAAATTTGTATCCGAATTAACGAGAGAAATTATAGGTACTCGTACCTCTTGAGCTTCCTTAAGTAGATTTTACATGTTACTAAATACGTGCAACATAACTATAGAAAAAACTTTCTCTTTTAAAATAATAATTAACTCTGCCACAATTCGAGAATATGAAACACCTGAAATCAAAGAGAAAAATGTGTCATTTAGATTGTGCGTACAATTCATGAATATCAAAAAACCCTAAAACAGAGAAAAATGCATCATTCAGATTGTGCGCACAGTTCTAGAATATCAAAAACTTTAAAAACAGAGAAAAATGTGTCATTCAGATTGTGTGTTCAATTCAAGAATATCAAAAACTTGAAAAACAGAGAAAATGTATCGTTCAAATTACATGCACAATTGAAGAATATCAAAACCCTGAAAAACAGAGAAAAGTGTATCATTCAAATAACGGCATATATTACAGAGAAAAATGTTCTGAAGTAACACAAAGTGTCTGGCAATTATTAAAATTAAACAAAAATTAACGAAGGAAGTTACACAACTGCAGGTAGTAAATTTAGCATTTGCCATCTGCATGAAATTTTACATACTGTCAAAAAGTTGTGTTCAGATAGAAACGTAGATAATTATTTTTATTTAATTAACACTAACAAAATTGTTTTGCACAGCACATCGACTGAAAATATATTATGTACTAGAAAGTAACCCGTCATTTTGACGTCAGAATACTAATAATGACGTCATAATGGAAAAATTATATGAAAGTTAAAAAATATCCCGAATTATCTAACAATATTGCATTTAATCCACACCTTGTAAAAGCAAACCCTTTCATTATTTTTTATTTATTTAGTTTTTCATGCGATTGGAGTAGTAGACTGTCATCCAGTTTTTTACAGCTCACTACGCAATATGAATACTTGAGCTACTTGATTCATTCACCTTCAAGTTTGTTTACTTTCAGAATTCATCGCAAAAGTAAACAGATTTTTAAAAACTGTTAAATATACAGCTAAAACATCCAATTTTTTTTAGTTCTGAATGTTTTATAGAAAAATAGGCTGAACAAACGTGATTTGATGGAGAAGATATTAGTTTTTAGGTAAGAAAAAATTCTGATCCACATCTGAAATTGAAATTAAGCCGAACAGGCATTTTGTTTACTGAGGGCTTCAATTGAAAGATGAGTACAGCCCGGAAGTGTTATACAGAGACAAGGGCTATTATATATATAATTACTAGTTTAAAATATATTACAATCATTGTATTATTTGTGATATTTTGTCATATTATGGTTCAGTTTGAAAAGTGTTGGCCCAACTAAACTATACAATGAAATACTATCACAGTGTGTACCTAACAATGCATCTAAAACAACTGCAGATTTTCTTATGACATGGCATGCATAGTTATGATGCTCTGCGACTTAAGATTTAAAACTTAGTAAATTTCAACTATTGTGTTCACAATTTGAACCTTTTCTTCTCTCTCGCTCAGGATTTATGGTCAGTTTGTTGTGCAAACGTATTTCTTAACGATAAGAGTTTATTGGCAAAACCACCGAAACATAAAAATAAAGTTTGCCGTCAGACTTCTCGTGATTTTTCTCATTTGATTGCCTTTCTCTACTGAAATATTTCTCAACTTTTCAGCTCCTATGCTTTATGTTATTGATCACACATTTATCATGAGGAGGAACCACTTTAGATATTTTTTGGAAGGATATTTATTAAAATATTTGTTTGTGGAAATGAAACAAAAGAAAACTACATTTGAAGAGCAGATATCTTGGTGTAACCTTCAGATTTCGCGGGGTTCTTCACATTTGATTGCCTTTTTTCTACTGAAGTGTATCACATAATTTCAGTTCATGTGTTTTATGTTATCAATCATACACTTATCACGAGGAGGAAGAACTTTATACATTTTTCAAAGATTGTTTTGAAATATTTTTTACGGAAATATAACAAATTAAACTGCAATGACGAACAGCTGTCTCGGAAAATGTAACTGAACCATTATTAGAAATATCTGTTAATTCGAAAAATGTAAGAAGTTTACGGAATATATTGTTTAAGCATATTTAAGTGTGTAAAGTTCGATAACCGATAATTTTATAACCTTCTTTCTTTCTTTGAAGAACTTTGAGGTGGAAAAAAAATTCAAATTACGTCCAGAAGGTGCCTTTTTAGTATCTACGGGATGTAAAGCGATGGCCGTACGGTACCGCAGACGGTACACTTTTAACTATACCTAAAATTCAAGCATAATTAAATAAGCGAAAATTTCCACTGAAAATCCTCTGAAATTGACTCTTTAGATCAGCGCATAATATAAACCATTGGAAACCACGATCTAAGGGTTAGTTTCATTGCTTACACATATGTTTAATACAATTGCAAAATGGGCTCGAGGTAGCCTAGTGGTAGAGTGTCGGCTTTCGATGCTGAGGTTGCTCGGATCGCGACCCGACAAGCGCCATTAAACATCTCCGTGTCTAGACCGGATATGGTCACGATAAATCGAAGTCTTTAAAGTCCCTCTAAGAGGTCAGATAGGGTAGGAGAGGGTACGATCTCCCAAGATGCCGCCATTGGGATACTCTGTTACAATTGTGGTGGCACCTGACTAAATCATAATCCGACCCTTGTAGTGCCATTATAAAACCTGAGCTGCACCCCACGGTCTGCTAGCCTATATAGACCATGTCTGTAAACTTCCGACCAGGGTCATTAGAAACTGCATATTTGCAAAATAACCAGGTTTAATTCTATAAGAGAATTAGTTGCTAACTATAGACGAATTTATTTGTTTCGAGATCTAAATACCACTATATATATATATATATATATATATATATATATATATATATATATATATATATATATATATATATATATATATATATATATATATATATATGTATATATGTATATATATATATATATGTATATATATATATATATATATATATATATATATATACACCTGCCAATAAAGGTACGGTCAATGGTTACTGCATTACGAAACATATATGACAAAGATCAAGGTTGATTTGTTAGGAAACAACTTTCAAGCACCTAAGCTCAGTATGATATTGCAATATTGGGTAAAAAGGAGCTATACATAGCATAAAATATCATTTAATTTGATACCTTGCAAAAATATTATGATTACTTTTCTTAGAAGCTCAGATTCCCTCTAAACTTTTTATGACCTAAAAATTTCTGAACCAGGAAGGGAACTTGTGGATCTTCCGTTTTGATTGGGTTAAACTATACACGGACTGTCCAAATAAGGGTTATTTCAAATGAATTAAAGTGAAAATAAGATGTAATATATTGGTCTTCACTGATGATTCGTAATGATTCGTGTGGAATATTTTTCATTTTTTCAGATCATAATACCGAAATGTTTATAAAACTAGAATATTTTTTTATCCTTTGATCTTTATAAAATATTATTTATGATGGCACTTGTAAAGTAACGGTATCGGATGATTGGATCACAAAGTTTTTTTTTATATTGGTATCATCATTGGCCATCATTGCTTGATCAAAGTTTTTTGGTTGTAAAGGAAATAACGGTAATTGATGGTTGTATTACAAAATATTTATATTGGACGCCTCAATGGCCACCGCTTCTCTATTAAACTTTCAGGTGGAAATAAACAAAATATCAGTCCACTAATGACTTCATCACAGTGCGTTTACATTGTCCACATTACTGACCGTGTTGCTTGATCAACATTTCAATTGAAGGTAAATTTTTAATAAGTCATTTGAAGGTCAATTTTAAAAAATGTCATTGATGGTTGTATCACAATTTATATTGGAGTCATGAATGACCACAACTGCTTGATTAAATTTCAATTGGATGTGAACAAAATAGCAACCATTGTAGATTCCATCACAATGTATTTATGTTAGCCACATCATTGACCACCGTTGTTTGATCAAACTTTCAAATGGTTGTAAATTTTAAAAAAAATTGAAAGTTGTATCACAAAGTATTTATATTTGCACTTCAATGACTACCACTGCTTGATCAAAATCTTAATTGAATGTAAATAAAACAAAAGTCATTAATAATTATATCACAAAGTATTTATATTGACCACATCATTGATTACCGTCACTTCATCAAACTTTCATCTAAATGTAAATAAAAAAAAGTCATTTATGGTTGTATCGCAAACTATATACATTGGCCACATCGGTGACGACCGTTGTTTCATCAAATCCTGATTGGAAATATTTAAAATAATATTCATTGATGGTTGTATCACGAAGTATTTATATTGTCCACTTCAATAATCAGCTTCGCTCACGAATCTTCTTTCAGTTATCCCTAAATATCGCTATAGGACAAGAATAACTAACAATACAGAAAATTAAGTAGAAAACATCACATTACAAACCCTGTACATATGAAATAACTTCTAAGTGCACACTAAAGTTCCAACCTCCCTTTTTCTTTCACCTTAAAACATCTGGCTCTGAAACTGAACCTATCTGATTTCTGCTGGAGTCAATCTTTTAACAACTCATTCAACTTCATAATCTCACATTTAAGATAAATATGTTGTTGTTGATGCCCACTGGTTGGAGGTTCCAAACCAGGTCCATATAGGCTATTCAGGTCAAGGGAACGGCTCCGGTTATAATTAGCACAGCAAGGGTAGGAGTCCGACTTGACTACGAACCGGTCCCGCAATTTTGAACCGAGTCAAGTGACAAGATGGTAACACTTGACCCAGCATCTCGAGAGGCATTTTCGGAACTTGAAGGACATTGTAGCTACGGCAGATTTTTTCCGTGGACCAGCCGCCATTATTGTACATGTCGGTGGTTTGTCAGTGCCGGGCATCAAACCAGAAACTTGCTGGTCACTTGCTCGCTGCCATTGCCAAATAGGCCACCGTGACCTTAAGATAAAATATGCCGAGTTTAATAAAATTTGATTAATTTTTTTTATAAGCAGACAATAAAAAATGGTTTTTCACGAACATTTCGAAGCAGAATGTGGAGGATAGGGGAGGGGGGGAGTAAACGGTTTAATAAATAACAAAATAGTTAAAAGTAATTTATTATTATTTTAGTTTTTTTTGTATAAAAGAAGAATTAATGGTCTTAATGTTACAGCATCCATTTAACCTGCAAACTTACAAAACTATTCCAATTAAATCATACAAAAATAGTTAAGTGATAAATTTTTCTCCTCTGTTTTGTGTTTTAGCTCGTAAAAGAATTTACAGCAAGACTCATAAAAAATACAAGCAGTGTGCTATTTTTTTTTGTTTTATCACGTAAAAAAATGTTTACTATCAGGTACAATGTAACTACATGTAAGTCTGTTTTGTTGAAACTTTGGAAGTATGGGCAAAGAACAAAACTGTACATATATAAATATACTGGAAGTAAAAATCGATAATAATGAAGCAATCTCAAGCCTATGATATTGAACTATTTTTTTATTGTTTATATTGATAGGCTTATAGTTTTAAATATATAAGGAAACTTACATAAGTCATTTATATAAAATATATTTTACTTAAAAAAAACACATTTCTTGCTTCGTGTAGTATCAAACTGCTATATCATTTCGAGTCAGTCAAAGTTCAGTAGATTTACGATAATGAAACTGATAACTACTTATGCATGTCTCAAAAATCAATTATCCAATAATTTCACTATTGTTACCCATTTCATCATTTTAAAATCCATTATACCCACTGATCAATTCAAAGTATGGAAATATCATTAATGTCAACAGTGTAGTATTTTGCATATAAATAATCAACAATTTTGATTGAGGCATGCGTTTCAGATATTCAATTTTTGCATATAAAATGCAAATAAAAATAACCGCAAATATTGTGGCACTCGTGTTGCACACAAAAATATTGCTTAATGTGCTGTAATAAAAACCAGCTATGAGGAGTAGGAAAATGTTTTTAAATATATCCTTAACAATAGTTAGCATTATCTAATAGGCCCAAACATGCGATACTGAATCCACTACTTTCAGTCAGCCGCTGTGCTTACATTTATGAATAATAAATTCCTTTCATTAAGGGGATGGTGGACCTTTCAAAACGATTTTTGAAATTTTTGCCACAGAGATATGAAATTTTGTATATATATTCATTAAAGTATAACAATATTAAACACTTTATAAAATTTTATAAATGTTTTTAAAAAAATATTTTATAATTAAAAAATTTTAATTAAATTACCCTTCTTTAAAATGCTCCTTGCGACTCAATTTTAAACTTTTCCCCTTAATTTTGCAATTATATTGCTTATAAATACTTTCAGAACAAAGTTATGTATTTTTTTGTACTTTCGTTGAATAGTTAATTTTTAGAAAATATTTTTATGCTTGTACTCTGAATTTTCGCGAAATTTTTGTACTTTTCTACACTAAAGTTAAACTTTTATAACCTAAATGACCTCGAATCCTAAAATGGATACATAACTTTATTTTGATGTATTACAGGAATCTTTATTATAAATTTCATAAAATTTCGTCAGAAATTATGACGCGAGGAGCATTTTAAAGACTTGCAAATCTGGAAATTTCTCATTTTGAGAAAAAGTCATTTAAAAGATAATTTTTTATCTAACTTTAATACTTACTACTCTAAAGCCACCAATTTTTCATTTTTCTTTTCACTACACATTTTAAATGCATTTCATTCCAATATTTACATGTTTTTAAAATATTAATACACCCCCCAAAAAAATTCCAATTTTTGCTCGATTTTTGGTAATTTGAAAGTCCACCATCCCCTTAAGTTGAGAGCGGGCACGGTAGGTCGATATATATATATATATATATATATATATACAGCTCATATTCAAAACATTAGAATAATTACATTTTTTTACAAATTGAAAATATAGTTTGGTAATTTAATATATTTTAATGCAAATATGCAAACAAATATTTTTATTAAGAACTTATTGTTGATTAAACTTATTTATTATCTTAAAATTAATATAATTTTTAAAAAGATTAATTGAAAAAAAATTATTTTGAAAAGTCAAAATATTAGAAGATTTATTCAAGTGGTTCAAAATATTAGAATATTTCACATTAATTCTCCTTTAATTATCACCAATTCATAACTGGTGGCATCATTGAATAAATTCAGACGATTTTATGTAAAATCAGTATTCTTTATGCAGTTTGTTTGCTTTTTCGTCTCAAAATGGGTCGTGTGAGTCATATTCCTGAATCTATTAAACTTCGTATGGTTGATTTGTAAAAATCAATGTTATATAGCGAATTATTTACATTGTTCGCAATCAAGCGTTAGTAAAATACTAACACAATATTAAAAAAATGGGAAATTTCAAAATAATCGCCGAAATGGTGGCCGAAAACCAAAAACATCTGCTAGAGATGACAGGAAACTGAAACGTATAGTTAAGAAAACCCGTTTTAAAAGTGTGCGATTCTTGCACCGAAAATGGAAAGAAGAAGAAGTTGAAATTTCTAAATCGACAATATTAAGACGTCTCCGTAAATTTAAGTTTGAATCTCGTGTACTGAAAACAAAACCTCTCATGACTGCAAAACAAAAGCGTATAAAATTGAATTGGTGTAAATCAAGACGTTTATGGAGCCAAGAAGATTGGAAAAAAATATTATTTAGTGATGAAAGTATGTTTTGTGTGTCATATGGTAATCAAGGGTTTGGAGAATGAAGCAAGAAGTATTTGATAAAGAATACCTTAAACGTTCGGTAGAATTTGCTGCTAGTGTCATGGTTTGGGGTTGCATGAGTGCAGAAGGACCTGGAAAGTTATGCATCGTCTACGAAAAGGTTAACTCTCAGATATACCAAGAAATTTTGGAATATTACATGATTCCATCATCAGAAGATTTATTTGAAGATGATTTCATCTTTCAACAAGATTTAGCGTCACCGTATACCTCGGTGTCAACTACGAATTGGTTCCGCCAACGTAAAATTAAGGTACTTCCTTGACCACCAAACTCACCAGACATTAATCCCATCGAACACTTATGGGGTATAATGAAGAAAAAACTCCAAGAAAATCCTCCTTCAACTAAAACTGAGTTAGTGGCACATATAAAGTCTATTTGGGCTAATATTGATAGAAATGTTTGTAAACACCTTGTATATAGTATGCAAGATCAATTGTACGCTGTTATTAAAGCTAAAGGGGATGCTACAAAATATTAACTACCATTTACTTCATATTCATAAGGTAATATTTCGAGTAAAATAAAATATTCTAATATTTTGAACCAATCTAAATTTTATTCTAATATTTTGATGTGTTTCAGAAAGCTGTTGTATACCTAATTTACTGTATTTTATATTTTGTAAATGTTAAAATCTTATCTAAACATTGCAGATTTAATTTATAAGAAATTTAATTGCATTTACTTAGTATCAAAAATAAATAAATGGAAAATAATTTCTTTCTTATTACTTTTTCTCAATTATTCTAATATTTTGAATCTGAACTGTACTAGCATTATTGCCCGGCGTTGCCCTGGTAGATATATAGATATAAAATTTTTCATGCATTCCATCAAAAAATACTGGGCTGCACCCCCCGCTCTTCTTGCTCATCTGGCCAGACAGAATGCGCTTAGCGCGTTTCTACTGAAATGATATACCCAGTATTCTTTTGATGGAAAGCATGAAAAATTGTATATCTATATATCTACCCGGGCAATCATTCTTCAAAAATAATTTCATTAATGTTCTTATGCCTTAATATAACTAATGGACTAACAGTTCGGAATGAAAGTTATGTGCCGTTATGTTTCTCTGTTTAAAGAGCTTTTCCTCCCACTGCTTAAAAAACCCCAAAACTCTGGAAGATTTATCTTATATGATTTCACGGAATAAGTAATTTAAATACATATCATATGTTAACTCTGTTTCGCGAACTTAGGGGAAAAAACCTGTAGAACTCTTAAACTTCTTCCCAATTTATGATCCTGAAACAATTAATATATTTAGATCAACAGAAGGCTTCTAAAAACTTCCAAACTTAATTTTTCTTGCTTTTTTCTCCAAATTTTATTAAGTTCTATTAGTTTGAACGCCATTGTCTAAAATTGTCTAAAGCAACGGTTCTCAACCTTTTTAGACTCACGATTCCTCTAAACGTAAGAAAAATAAACACCTCGTCCTCCCTCCCCCGTTACCCCCAGATCACCCCTCAGAATACACCGCTTTTCCCCCCCTGTATAGAATTTGAAGGGTTGTCGTAAAGGGGCTGTATCCACATTTAAGAGGTGCGCTTAGGGGCACAAAAATCATTAAAAAATTAATTTAAAAAAAACTAATTGAGCCTCAAATTTCGTTTTTCCTGATTTAAGTTTCTAGGGTCCAAAACATTAACTGTGCCGAATTTGGTCCTGGTGGGTGAAACAGTCTATGATTCTATAGCGGACAAACAAACAGACAAGCTCTTATATATATATATATATATATATATATACGAGGGCCATTCTAAAAGTAAAGAACGATTTTATCTGACGATCCGTCTAAATCTCCCGCCACCCCCGCTGCCTAGAAATTGACTTACCCAATCGTTCCCGTCACTTTGACGCTAACATCGAGCAGCCGCGGTCATTTATTGTTTATTTTTGTGTTTTTAAAATGTGTGAAAAAAATAAGGATCCCGCCAAGTGTGAGGTTCGTTGCATAATACGCTTCCTGGATGTAAAACTCGGCCGTCCTATCAAAATTCACAAACAAATAACTGAAGTTTATGAAAATGTTATGAAAGAAGCCTCAATTCGAAAATGGTGCATTATGTTTAAAGGCGGCCGAACGAATGTTCATCAGGAAGAACGACCAGGACGACGTTCAGTTGTGACTGATGAACTGAAATCGAGGATCGAGGAAAAAATTCAACGTTGCTGCGTTGACGAAGCAATTTCTGCAGCAATTTAACTGGGAAGTTTTAGAACATCCGCCTTATAGCCCGGACTTGGCCCCCAGTGATTACTTTCTTTTTCCCAAATTGAAGGATTTTATGGGTGTAAACCACTATGGAAATGATGACGAACTGAAAGAGGAAGTTAATGACTGGTTGAAAAACTTGGCGGCAAGTGGGTATGCAGAAGGCATAGGAAAGCTGGTACAGCGCTATGGCAAATGTTTCAATTTGAGCGGCAACTACGTAGAAAAATAGGGAACATATCAAAATATGTTGTAAAATAAGTTTTCTTTCATTATCTTAAATAAAAATGTCTAGAGAAACAAACGTTATTTACTTTTAAAATGACCCTCGTATATATATATATCAGGGTTTTCCAACTTACAAGTGTCCAAGGGCCGCAATCGAAAACACCTGTCTAGTGGCGGGCCGCAATTTAATCAGGACCATAGCCAGGACTTTTTTTCTTGAGGGAGGGGGATTTGGAGGATTTGTGTGTAGTATGTACTATGAAATTTTTAAAAATTCGAGGATGAACCTCCAACAACGACCTTGATTATAACTGGCCAACTTTCGTTAAATTACTCAGACACACACAAAAAAAGTCAAATAAGAAGTGGGTATTTAAATAAGAAGTGGGTCAAATAAGAAGTGGGGAGGGGGGTATGAAATAGAACATGAGTGGACACCCTACTTTTCATGGAATTTGAGGGAAATCAATCTTTTTTGTAAATGAACAGCATTTGAAAAAATATAGATTTTTACAAAAACTTTTTTCGTTAACTAAGAATATCTAAATTGATGCTGCAAATTATTTTCTTAGAAGTCTTCGCGGGCCGCAAAAAAAGGCATCGCGGGCCGCCAGTTGGAAACCCCTGATATATATATATATATATATATATATATATATATATATATATATATATATATATATATATATATATATATATATATATATATATACTGAAGGGCCAAAAAAATGGTAAACTGGTACAGGTGAACGTATGCAAATAAGAGGTATGCAAGAAATCAGCATGACGTGATGAGGTCGGCAGCGCCTATATTAGACAACACGTGTCTGGTGAAGATGTTAGATTGGATCCTGCTGCTAAAATGGTGGGATATCACGATTTATGTGATATTGAACGTGGCGTTATAGTCGTCGCACGATAGACAGAACATAGCATCTTCGAGGTAGAGATGCAATTTGGATTTTCGAGCACGATCATTTCACGAATTTGGCGGATTTCAGTGCTGGGACATCAACAATTGTCAGCGTGCAAACTGTGCAAAAGACCGACATTGATAGGGGCTTTCGGAGCTTCAGGGCCATTTGTGTACCGTTGTTGACTGCACGGCACAAAGCTTAATAATTGTTGATTGTTATGCCTTGTCTGGTCCCGCCAACACCTCCATTTAACTGTTGATGACTGGAAACACGTTTCCTGGTCTGACGAGTCTCGTTTCTAATCGTATTGGATGGATGGACGTGCACGGGTATGGAGACATACTCCTGAATACATGGACCGTACATATCAACCGGAGACTGTTCAAGCTGGTGGAGCTTTTGTGATGGTATGAGACGAGTGTAGTTTGCATGATGTCTGACCCTGATATGTCTAGAGACGACTGTGACCGGTGACGGGTACATAAGCATCCTGTCCGATCATCTACACCTATTCATGTCCATTGTGAATTCCGACGGTATTGGACAATTCCAGTAGGACAATGCGCACCCCCCCCCCTAACGTCGGGAGTTGCTACCGAGTGAATCTTATGGATTTGTGGTCTGCCCGGCTGGATTCATGGTGTGAACTGCCTCCAGAATACTATCAGACATTTTTCGTGTCCGTGCCACGTCGTGTTCCGGCACTTCTGCGTTCTCGTGGGGGCCCTACACGATATTATGTAGGTGTACCAGTTTTTTTTACTCTTCTGTGTGTGTATATATATATATATATATAATATAAAGATGAAAGAGAAAAACCAGTATGAGCACTGAAGCTACTACAGCCAGGAACCAAAAAAATGAAAAGATAAGATTGAAACAGGTTTAAGACAATATCTCATCGTCAGCGGTGCCAATACTGTCTAAAATCCAATGGATTGTTTCAGATAAGTATGATCTATACAATAAACATACTGAAAAACCGTACAATCCATGAATAACTGTAGAATTGAATTTATATATATATATATATATATATTAAAAAATTTTCTGGTTATAATTGTTGCTTTTATATCTATATTTACTTTGAAGTACGGAAAATACTTCATGTATAGATAGCTGAAGGACTTGCACTCGTGACGGAAACGCAGTAGCTGAACGAGAAAATAATTTTTAACGGAAATAAACGTTTTGTTTAACCTATAGCATATACGATTCAGTTGTTTTATTTTGTCGTATGTAATAACAATTAAAATAATTGCAGATTTTACGGAACTAGTGTTACAGATAATAATACTTCTTAACGTGCCGGAATAAAAAAAAACAGCCATGGGGAGTAGGAAAGTACTAATTATTTAAATATATCCTTAACAAAAGTTAGCATTATCTAATAAGACCAAACATGCGATACCGAATTCCCCTCCTTTCAGTCAGTCGCGGTGCTTAGATTTATGAATAATTAATTCCTCACATTAAGTACAACCCTAAGAATCACATCATTACAAGATGTGACACGGGAGAATAATTCCTCCCTCTCCAGTAATTCTCTGTGTAACGGAAAACAATGAAATCCAGAGTAATGAGTCATGACTTTGCTTTTCCTTCAGACAAGACATAAATTCGCTGCTCTTGGTTTTGTTCCATCCTCTGCGTTATTGCGAGATCGTTCATTACTCATTCTTAAGAGTGACTTCATGGGAGTTTTATCTGGAGAAAAGAAATAGAAAGATGGTATTTTAAAGCGTTTATTCTGAGTCGGGCTTTGGGATAGGACGGAATGCAATTTGATTCGAACTTAGCGGAGAACGTGTTTTTTATTGTTAGTAAAATGTAGGGGGTCGTAAATATTTATTATATTAACCAAATAACAGAAATATAGGAAAGTTAAATAGATAAAAGAGTATGGGATCATTTTTTTACATGTTTTTATTAACTCGCTTTCTTGTTTGTTTGTGTGTTTGTCTCGTTCAAATCTTGCAATCGATTTTTAACTAACTTCCCGACTAGCTAGACATTTGAATTATTAGAATAGCTCAGAACACGATGACAATGCATCCTATTGATAATTTTAGCCATCTTTAAGCAGATTTTGAATTCATTTTCAGTTAATTTTGTTTTATAGACTGGTACAGCCACCTATCGGTAGGGATGAGAACGAAAAGTTAAACGCAATTTAACTTCCAATTAACTTCATATTCTTTCAAGTTGATTGGATAATGCACCAAAAAAAAAATTTTAAAGTATTTATTAATACATAGAATTGACAAGTTTATATGATTCAACAGAAAATTTAAAAACATGGTATATATAAAAAGTTCTTTTTATCTTGTAATTATGTTTGTTATCGTTTGAGTTACCGATAGTTCAATGTATTTAGGTTTATACACACACGCGCGATGGCCCAGTTGGAAAAAGCAGCGGGCCAGTGACTTAAACGTGTCTGGTTCGATGCTGGCCGCTGACAAATCCACCGCCGTGTAGGTTAATGTCGGCTGGTGCAAGGAAAATCTTTGGTGGCTGCAAAATTCTCTAAGTTCTCAAAATTACCTCTGGGGGTGCAGGGTCAAGGGTAACGGTCTCGGCACTTGTCTCGGTTCTAAATTACGGGGGTAATGCTGGGCGAGTGTAGGGTGTCCCCTTCAATTAATGGCGAGCAGCCTCGCGGTGTGAATTAGGACATCCGTCCGCATTCGATGTAGATCACAACTGGTCTGGTGTCTGCGTTTACAGCTACTTGTATGCTTGAAGAGAGTTGCACGCCGTTTTGTAAGGTGATGTTTTGGCTGGAATAAACTATGTTTGTTTCCATTCGTTTGTTCGGCTGGAATAAACTATGTTGAATTCGAACCGTATTGACTCTGGCCACGATGTGTGTTCAATCAGGAGAGGACCATTAGGGTCATTTCATATATATATATATATATATATATATATATATATATATATATATATATATATATATACACACAGTTGGCTGTCTGTTTAACGACTTTTAAGGGACCGTGAAAAATCGTCATTAAGTAGAGATCGCCCTTAAACAGAATTCGTGAAAAAATAACATTTCCCTTGACTCTTTACAGGCTTAGAACTGTCAATATATTTCTTAGTATATTGGTGTGTTTAATAATGTTATTTTTATTGTCATTGTTATTTTATTCACACAAAGTTATTTTAAATTGCACTGAAAAAAGAATACAAACAATACTATAAATTAGGTTTTAAAAATTCAAAAAGTGTTGATTGCTTCATTTTTCATCTTGTTCTCATTATTTATTCTCTATTCCAAATTTTCTAAAATGTTAAATGTGTCATCTTCCATATTCGATGTAATATAGCGTAGGAGAACATCCTGAGCAGAAGTTGCATCTGTGTAACATGGTGGCAGTGTCTCGTTTTCCGTGTCTTCATCTTCTTCGTCTGACACTGTGTTTTCGATTAATATATCTTCATAAATTTGTACTACGTTTCTGTAATCTGTTGTTAAAACAGATTCATCACAATTGTAGAAATCTTGAATTGAAACATCCTCATCTTCAATAAGACTTCTCTATTCTTCAGGGGTAATATCATCTTCGTAGATTTCTTCATCCGTACTTTGCAGTTCCACTACAAGTTCTTTCTCAATTCCAGCAACGTGAAAGCAGTTTTTTATTGCTGATGAATAAAATCTTTCCATGCTGATGTTATCATGTGCATTGATTCCAAGATCATAATTTTTCTAATTTTCATACTGTCAGCCGAATTGTTTATTAATTTCCTAATTAAAGACTTTCCGTAGTACAGAGGCTGTTCACACTTTTTTTAGACGATGTATATTGTATTCACAAAACTAAATTACATAAAATTCTTGTGTTTTAAATATTCTATTTGACATCCCTTATTCTGAACTATCTTTCGACACCGCAATTTTCAGGATAATAATGCCTTTTGAAGTGTCAGAAGAGGTATTCTATCCCATTCCTCCTGAACAGGTTTCCAGAGTCCTGTAAGGGTTTTGGGACGACGTTTGGATAATGCAGATTTTAAAAGTCCGAAAGCACAAAAATCCACAGGTGATACATCGGGAGATTTAGTAGGGATATCAGTGAAGGGTATGACCTTGATCCCAGTTTTTTGTTCCATTTCTTTTAGGAAATTTACAGTGGATTTTGATGTGTGACTGCTATCTTTGTCCTGATGGAGTCTCACAGATTGATGGCACTGTGGGTAAAGCGATGGAATTTTATTCAGAAAAATTGGCGATAAAATATATTCCTGATAGTATTTGGAGTTAATCTTGACATTTTTTTCCACTCTCTTTATTTTTAACTTGCCATTATATGAAAAACCAGCAACAATCATGAATCCCTTTGAAAAACTTTCTTTCGATTCTTTGAACCATGTACTTAAATTTTTTCTCCCCTTTTGTGATTAGCCCAGTAGCTATGTACATCTTACCGCTCAAAAGATCGGGTATTAGATTTTTTTTCCTACTTGTATATCTTTAGTCCAGTAGTGAAAAATCAAGTTTTTCAATTCGAAAGACCTCGGCGGAATTTTCCGTGGCCTAAAAACAGCGAAATTTTTTGACTTTTTGGGTTTTTTTACAAATATCTCGGCAATGGTTGGTTCTAGAGCTTAGATTGCAGTTACAATCTTAAAGATGACAAAATTTTGAACAAATCTTATATTTACTTCATTTTTCTAAACCCAATAACAAGCGATCTACAGCGTCAGGAAAAGGGGATATTTTATTCAACTCGTCGAGAAAGATGCAAAACTTACTTCTCTAACACACTAACTCTTAAAATTGCTATATATATATCCATATTTGAGAAATGCACAATATGTGTAATACAACATATATATATATATATATATATATATATATATATATATATATATATATATATATATATATATATATATATATATATATATATATATATATATATATATATATATATATATATATATATATATATATATATATATATATATATATATATTTACTCCAACATACTTGAATAGTGTGCATATTTATATAATTATGTACACAAACTACACATTTGTCGATACATAGGAAATTAATTACAAAAATTGGAGTATTCAACATTAATAAAAACCGTTTATATACATTATTATAAATTAGAAAATCTAGCAGAAGTGAAATAATATATAATAAATTACATAAAATTAATAATTATTATGTAATTAAAATGATTCAATAACTGTACTAAAACTGAAATATTTCAAATTAAATAACATTCTTCATACCTATTGTTTTTAGCTATTTTGTTGATCTGGGGTGGACATCATCTCTATGTTTGGTGATACATCATCTTCATCCTCTAAATCATGAGGCAGTTCAATTACATTTGTATATGTGAGGCCACTGCAGTGCTTACACATATTTGAGCATTTTAACCCTGCTTTTCGACAACTACATGCACCAGTACAACCCTTTTCCAGCGTAAATTGTAGCAAAGAGATCATGCAAACCACTACCAGCCATTATTGCACCAATTGAGCCTATAAACGACATTAGAAGGTGAAAACCTCCAAGCCTAACAACAACATTGTTCAATTCAGGAAGACCATTTGCAATAATATCCCTAGCTTTGAGATATAGGGGTTGGTCAAAAGTAACAATACACGTCTTTTGATTGAATTTTCTACAATATTCTGATGCAGTTAGCAGAGAGGTGTAGACTGTGTCATAGTGTGATGGGGGTGAGTTGATAAATGGAAGGCATATAATCTTAGAACGGTCATATTCTCTGTTAGCTGTCACTTGTGCCATAAAACCATTCCATCCCGAGACACTTTGAGCGATTTTTTGACCATTTTCCATATTGCCAAATCAAGTCTGTAGTAGATGAACATCAATCGTATGAAGCTTCTGCAAATCCTCAATGATGATTGTTTTTAAACCTCCATTTTTTGCATTGGGAAAAATTTGGAGGTTTATGGTTCCTGCCTGTTTGACAACTTCAGCTGATGAGCACTTTTTTAAGCGCTGTATATTTTTGTCGGGCAACACTGAGGCAGAGGGCGTGATACACATTATACCTCCCACAGCGTGGAATGTTCCAGAACCATCCAGAGTGTCAACATTAAAATCAGCGTTGTAAAACACGTATTGACAGACAGCGTCATCTCATAGTTTACTTTCTTTAGATCGCAGGGCAAGGGATTGCATATCACCGGAGGTGAGATATGCAAATGATTAGAATTTCAGCGCAGACTCACATCACGCGCGCCTGTGGTGCCACTTCAAAGCGCTATTTAAGGCTTGGAGATTTCGACGATTTCAAGTTTGGCAATTGTGTTTTTCTTGTGGTATTTCAAAAAAACGATCAATTATGCCTCGTCGAAAACAGCGATCATCTTTTGATCAAGTATCCGAGTTCGACAGAGGAAGGATAGTGGCCTACCGAGATTGTGGATTATCTTTCAGGGAAATCGGTAGTCGTGTTGGACGAAACCAAACAACTGTAATGCGGATATGTGATCATTGGATGCAGGAGGGTACGACGGACCGGCGTGTTCGATCGCATCCACCTCAGCGCACCACTTCACGTGATGACAGGCAAATTGTGCGCATGACAGTGACGGATCGCTCAGTCACATCACGAACCATAGCACAGCACATGCAGTCTGTAACGCATCATCCAGTGTCTGCGCGTACCATTCGACGCCGCTTACAGCAGAGTGGTCTGTCCGCAAGACGTCCATTGCTTTGTCTACCCTTGACGCAGAACCACAGACGTCTCCGCCACCAATGGTGCGACGACAGAAGGATGTGGAGGGCAGAATGGAATGAAATTGTCTTTACTGACGAGTCACGCTTCTGTCTGCAACACCACGATGGTCGCATTCGAGTCTGGAGACACCGTGAAGAGAGGATGCTGAACAGCTGCGTTATGCATCGCCACACTGGTCCTGCACCGGGTATTATGGTATGGGGCGGTATTGGATATCACTCTCGCACACCTCTTGTACGCATTGCCGGTACTTTAAACAGCCAGCGCTATATCTGCAAGGTGTTGGAGCCAGTTGTCCTTCCTTACCTTCAGGGCTTGCCCACAGCCATATTTCAACAGGATAATGCGCGACCACACGTGGCACGCATTGTCCAACGGTTCTTCGTCAATCGCGAGATTGAATTGCTTCTCTGGCCGCCTCGCTCTCCGGATCTTTCGCCGATAGAAAACATGTGGTCCATGGTTGCTCTACGATTGACCCATATTCCATCCCCAGCTGCCACAGCAGATCAACTTTGGCAACGTGTGGAAGCTGCTTGGTCTGCTGTACCCCAAGAACTCATCCAAAGTCTCTTTGAATCAATACCGAGGCGTGTGGCAGCGGTGATCTCCAACAATGGCGGCTACTCTGGCTACTGATTTTTGCAGGAACCACACTTCACAGAAGTCTATAAATTTAATCATTTGATACTTGGTCAACATGTTATCTACAAAATAAATTTTGTTGTGATATCTCTTGTCTTTCTTGGTGTTGTAATTTTGGTGGCCAGTGGTGTAGAATTCTGTAGCGTGTCCTGCGTTCAGCGATATGATTTGGAAGAAGACGATGCACATTGCGTTTTTTTCGCTTTTTTATGATTTAAATCAACGTTTATCATTTTGTTTACATTGAACACCGATCATTTTAATGATTTTGCAACTGTCCTTTGACTAGGAGGATTTTCTTTTAACTTTAAACAACGTACCTTTGCAATAGTCGAAGATGTCCGTTTTTTCCTTTGATACTTGTTTGGAATTTTTGTCCCACTTGAGGCTCCAATTTGACGTTTTTTTCCTTTCTTGTTGACGATAATACCTATCGACGCTTTAGATATCACAAAACCATGACTCTCACATCGTTTTTGGATAACGGAGTATGCATATTTCTCTTCGGAAAGAGCATAAATGTAGCCTTCGAACGACTGCTTTGTTAAAAACGCCATTTTGAATGAAAACAAAACTTTCAAGCCGCAGACGATAATTTTGACTTTTAAAAACATAGTACAATTGCAATTATTTCTTTTGCAGCAAACGATTCTTTATTACCGCTTACCAAAATCGTCTAAAAAATGTGCGAACAGCCTCTGTATCTCTCTCTCTCTCTATATATATATATATATATATAAGCAAACCAAGACCTATCATAGTACTATAATACTGGTTAGCTGTTTAGAGTATTGCGGTTATTACTTTTGCTTACATATGTTTAAAATTAGACCGGGAATCTAGAATTTAAAACAGACGCAACTGACCTAGACTCAGTAACCCGGTTTCAGTCTGCATTTTCTTCTCTGATAAATAAGAAAACAAACTGAAAAGCAAATTATTTGAAATACCGATATGGTCATAGACAATTCAAAACATAGATCGTTGGACATTCCAGAGGTTAGCGCATCGACCTTCGGTATTGATGGTCCTCGGATGAAATCCTGACATCTACCATTAAATATGCTCGTGTCTCCGTCGGGTATGGACACCTTAAATCTGTGGGCAGGAGAGTCTCATTCTGTGGTTTTAGTGGGGAGGAGGGTAGTGGCACATCAGATGCCGTGCATTGGGGTGTTTGGTCTAAATTGCGCTGGCACCAGTGTTCGTCTATACAGTATCCCTATTACAAGAAACCAACAACTATCACGATGATCTTCGAAAAGTCGAAAGACGATGTGCCTACGACTATGGAAAAAAAATTAAACAATATAATTTTTTCCAAAACAAACTCGCTATATTAAATATATTTTCCACTATAGGAAAAATTATTGGTACAAAAATGTATCCCAATGTTCAGGCTCTACAGAAATATTTCTTAAATAGAATATTTAACACTGTGCATAAGATAGTGATTTATTTTTTTTAATGTTATTTTCGCCCTGATATCCAATTTCTCACCTTGACTTACTCCATAAAGACCTCAGGTAGTTTTTAAAGTAAATACCGAAAGTAATCGTGTGATTTATTTTTTTTATGATTCTGATTTAAATTTCCAAATATTCAGTTACAAGTTAATTATAAAAAGAAATCTTGATTTCTTCAAAACAAACTGAATAAAAAAAAAGAAGTTAGCATTCATAGAGTTATTTTTTTTCATTATAACCACGCAAGAATAGCGTTTCCCGGAAATTAAAAGAAGTTACAAAGACTCAAGCACTTTCAATGCGTTATATTCACCAGAATTTTTGAAAAGTAATTCCCTCTTTAGCACAATGTGTCATTATTTCACATTTACCAAATTCATCTCAAGTATTTAACTACGCCCTTTCAAAGCAAATAAGAACCTTTTCAACCTTTCATTGTAAGCATTTATTATGCTTTTGAAGCGTTTTCTATTTGCTTAGACAGAATTATATTTTTAGAATTCTTTAATATCGGCGTGTCATATGTATTTACTGTTAGGAATTTTTATCTCTTTCAGTTCCAGCATAAATATAACTATGGATCTTTCTCCCGTGTTCTGCTGATTTTATATTCTTAATATATATATATATATATATATATATATATATATATATATATATATATGTATGTGTGTGTGTTATCACAAGCCCTCTTTTAAAAAATCCCATCTGTGAATAACTTAACTGATAATTTGTACTGCACCTTAATACACATGCCGCTAAACCTTTCCCAGGCACTAGAAATATTCCAGCTAGGAAATCGATGCTAAAATTCAACAGCATTTTCATATATAGTCCGAACTCGTAAGTTTGTTTATAACAAATGAGGCCTTTTTTAAAATTCTTCCGCACTAACAGAACGCGAAAGCGCGTGTGACATCACAAATTGAATATCACATGAGAAATACAAGGGTATATATAGGCCATGTGATTCATCGTAACCAATTAAATCATTCCATCTCTGGTGGTGAAATATAGAAATGTGCATTTCATATACGCTTGAACTGAGGACTATTTTGCTTCTTGTATAATTTTGGATGCAATGAAGGCCACGTCCATTTCTCCCTTCTAAGTTTATCCTTCACCAGGGTTACGCGCATCTTCCCTCTCCGGTATCGTGGCTATGTCGGCAGTCTTCTTATTATTTCTAAAATGTGGCCACCAATGCTAAGCTAATATGTATTTTGTATTATGTTCTGGAATTCCGTCTTCAAAATGATCTATGATGAATAAAGTTATTTGTTCGACTATGTTCGCGCTTTCTCTGGAACTACTATAGTCTCATCTCTTTGTGTTAATTTGCCACAACGATTGTGTATCCAATAAGTTTTTAAAATGATTATGCATCTCTACTTTCAACGACTGCGACTATGGTCTCTCTCCTTACTTCATTGTTTATGTGTATTATCACACACACGCACACATGCGCACAAGAGAGAGATAGAGAGGAGAGACAGAACACCCTTTACCACAATCAAAATGTTCCTTACATACTAAAGTAGATTTTATTTACAATTTATTAGCTTTTATTTGCAATCAAAATAAATGGGCTAATTCTGGTATCAAAAAGAGAACATTGTAAAATGTGAAGAAATATTGTATATATCGATACAAAACTAGCACGATACCATGCTGTCAAATTAACACATTGAAGAATACATGAAAAAAATTACACGACTGCCAAAAGATTATGTAATTTCTTACTATAAAAAATAATCTATTCGTATATGTCCTAAGGTTTACCTTTAGGTACCAGGGCACCGTAGGGTGCCTAAGTTATAATCACTATCATTAAAATATTTTTACAATAAAAAAGAGATTATTTTCTCTTTGATTTCTTAGATCCAAGTGAATGTATGTCTTAATTTACAAAGTAGAATTTGAATTACATTTCCAATACAGTATAATATTACAGTACATTTCAAACCACCACAATATTAAAAAAATTCCCTTCCCTTTCTTCATAAAGAAATCACAGGCAATTTATTTAATAAATACTTAAAAGTAAATGGGACATGTCATTTTTCACGATCCTCAAAACATCAGCTAGAATTTAATTATAAAATGAAATATTTTTTGTCTTATTGATAAAATGAATAAAGAAATAAGTTAGATTTATTGCTTTTTAAGAGTTATTTCTTTAATCAATACACAAATATGTTTCCGGGAAATAGAAATGTGGTTTCTTTATTAGTATATATGTAAGCAACATTTCATTAATGTTTAATATTTAATATTCTTATTGTTATGTTTTTAATAGTTTCCAGATTGGTAAGCACTTTTTAGAAAATACACTGCTGGCCACCCAAATTGCAACACCAAGAAAGACTAGAGATATCACAACAAAATTTATTTTGTAGATAACATGTTGACCAAGTATCAAATGATTAAATTTATAGACTTCTGTGAAGTGTGGTTCCTGCCAAAATCAGTAGCCAGAGTAGCCGCCATTGTTGGAGATCACCGCTGCCACACGCCTCGCATTGATTCAAAGAGACTTTGGATGAGTTCTTGGGGTACAGCAGACCAAGCAGCTTCCACACGTTGCCAAAGTTGATCTGCTGTGGCAGCTGCGGTTGGAATATGGGTCAATCGTAGAGCAACCATGGACCGCATGTTTTCTATCGGCGAAATATCCGGAGAGCAAGGCGGCCAGGGAAGCAATTCAATCTGGCGATTGACGAAGAACCGTTGGACAATGCGTGCCACGTGTGGTCGCGCATTATCCTGTTGAAATATGACTGTGGGCAAGCCCTGAAGGTAAGGAAGGACAACTGGCTCCAACACCTCGGAGATGTAGCGCTGGCTGTTTAAAGTACCGGCAATGCGTACTAGATGTGTGGGAGAGTGATATCCAATACCGCCCCATACCATAATGCCCGGTGCAGGACCAGTGTGGCGGTGCATAACGCAGCTGTTCAGCATCCTCTCTTCACGGTGTCTCCAGACTCGAATGCGACCATCGTGGTGTTGCAGACAGAAGCGTGACTCGTCAGTAAAAGACAATTTAATTCCATTCTGTCGTCCACATCCATCTGTCATCGCACCATTGGCGGCGGAGACGTCTGTGGTTCTGCGTCAAGGGTAGACAAAGCAATGGACGTCTTGCGGACAGACCACTCTGCTGTAAACGGCGTCGAATGGTACGCGCAGACACTGGATGATGCGTTACAGATTGCATGTGCTGTGCTATGGTTCGTGATATGACTGAGCGATCCGTCACTGCCATGCGCACAATTTGCCTGTCATCACGTGAAGTGGTGCGCTGAGGTGGATGCGATCGAACACGCCGGTCCGTCGTACCGTCCTGCATCCAACGATCACATATCCGCATTACAGTTGTTTGGTTTCGTCCAACACGACTACCGATTTCCCTGAAAGATAATCCACAATCTCGGTAGGCCACTATCCTTCCTCTGTCGAACTCGGATACTTGATCAAAAGATGATCGCTGTTTTCGACGAGGCATAATTGATCGTTTTTTTGAAAAAACCACAAGAAAAACACAATTGCCGAACTTGAAATCGTCGAAATCTCCAAGCCTTAAATAGCCCTTTGAAGTGGAGCCACGGGCGCGCGTGATGTGCGTCTGCGCTGAAATTCTAATCATTTGCATATCTCACCTCCGCTAATGCATGTTGTAAATTTCATGTTATTTGCATGTTTCCTTCAGGGTGTTGCATTTACAGTGGCCAGCAGTGTATAAAAGATTTACTCTTCTTATAACTTGTTTATGTTTTAAAAATCCAAAAGATATAACGTTTAAATTGGTTTTGTTGCTTTTTTGAATTTACAGAGCTCTGTTACAATTATAAGCAAAATAAAATAAAATTATATGGGCATTATAATACAAAATTATACAAGAATACATTACAAACATTGTAGTATAATTTGGATGTACAGTCGAACCTCTATTTAACGAACCTCTATTTTGCGAATTTCTCTATTTTGTGAACTTTTCCTTGGAACCAAGAACATTTTGCGAATTTCTTCGTAAAATAACCTCCAAATAGCATTCTCTATTTAACGAACTTTTTTTGCGATTCAATATTTTTTTTCTCCATATTTCTCAAAATATTTCTGAACATTTCAAACTAATTCTTTCTTTTAACACATTTAACACATTAACTTTCTTTTAACACATTACGACGCGAATTACAGTTTGAAGAAAATACGCCTGAAGGGGTTTTGGTGCATTGTAAAGATGCGATGCGTATTATGAGACGTATTCAAACAAAACACTCAGACAAAATTAACAAACTTTACCAGTAATCAAATATAAGGACGCATGTGGTAATGTAAGCTTAAAATTATTTGCTATAATAAATGCGATAATGTTATTAAAATTTTTTAATTTTAATATAATTTTTTAAATTGAAAATACAGTGTATTCCCGGACAATGTTTTGTTATATTCTTGTTTTCCTTGCAGATTTCTGCTTGATGGATAAGATATATACAGTAAAACAAATAGACATTAATTTATAAAATAAAGGTGTGAGTAATTACTTTTATTAATAATATTTAGTGTTTATTAATTTAAAATCTGTCTTGTGTAGTTTAAAGTATTTTAAAAGGTAAATCTCTATTTAACGAAATTTCCATATAACGACCATTTTTTCGGGATTTAGTGACTTCGTTAAATATAGGTCCGACTGTATTTTATAATCTTAACTTCATGTTTTCATGAAGGTTACCAATTTAGAAACCACCTTAATAAATAGTGTTTTTTTTTTGTCTTCTAATTATAACTGACTTTATGTACCTATGATCCAGATGAAGCTGTGTTTAAATTTGAAATATACATTTACAAATCTATTTAAAATACAATTAAATTACAAGGGAATATTACTGTGTAACACAACATTATACTTTTAATAATGCTCAATAATGAACTGCATGCATTGAATTGCAATTTTCCTTTCCAAATTTCAATTTTAAATGATGAGGGTTTTTCAGTGATTTCCAGGTTGTTATCCTGTCTTATAGAAGATAAAAATAATGTTTGTTTAATTTCACTCATACCAAATTTTTTTTTAATGTTAAAAAGTGTATAACGCTTAATATATTTTTTTATTGGCGTAAAGAGTAAGTATAAATGCATATGACATAACAATTCGTGGTTCAGTCTCTAAACTTAATTTTTCATTGTTTTTTTTTACTTTGAGGTTTAGTGCTTTTCTATTCATTTACAGGCCGTTTTTTTGCATCGGATATTTATGTGAAACTTAACGATACCATGATACAGCTGTAAGAGAGAATAAAGGAAAAGAGGAAAGGTTGAAATATTACGAATTGTTTCTAGGAATCTCCATTTAATGGCGACAGCTTTTTGTGGGGGAATTCGGTTCACTTAATTCTTTTGGTTCCACGCGATTGCTTAAATGGATGAACTAAACTAAATTTATTGTTGTAGTATGAAGTCTTGCAAGAACCTGCGAATTAAATTGATGTTGTTTTTATTTCTCTAATGGTTTCAGTAAGGTTTTGATTAAATACCAAGTATTTCATTCTTTAATTTGTGAATTTATTTATTTAGACTTTGGGAACATTTGTATAGTGAATATTTTATGGAAACATACGATGTCAGAAATTCCCAGTTTATTAATAAATATCATTTCAAAATATTTTAAAATAAAATAAAATTATCTTCTAGAGACCTTTAAATTAAGTTTCATCTTACGTGAGCCTTCTATTTTGTAAGAAAAAATGCACTTGTCGACCAAACTAACAAACTCTTACAACGCAACGAGTTGATCGGTTATTCTCAACTGGGGTACGAAATGGACACCATTTAGTGAAGGGGGGGGGGAGGGGATTATTAAGAGCTGCCGTGAGATTTTTTTGGGGGAGAAACCAAAAAATATTCACAGGGCCCTCTTAAAATAAATAATACGTTGATTTCAAACATATATTCTCTAAGCATCACATTAATAAGGCTCAAATCAAATCTTATTAAGTCTCTAAGCCCTCCATTAATAAAATACAACTACTTTTAATTATTTCTATTGTAGACCTCTAGTCTATAACACGCTGAATCCCGTGGCTATTTTTGAAACTGAATTAACCTTTAGCTTACGGGAACCATTTTACCAATTCCTGCATAAGAACGGGAAATCTCATACCCCCTTTGTTAGAGCGGTCATTAAGGGGGGGGGGTTATATATATATATATATATATATGAAATGACACGAATTGGGTCATCTCCTGATAAAAACACATCGTGGCCGAAATTAATACGATTCCATATCAAACACTAAATGCAGTTTATTCCATCAAAACAACATCACCTTACAATACCTGCGTCCAGCCATCTTCTCTTTTGGCGAGCACACAGAAGCAGCTCCAAACAGGTTGCCGTAAATTAGCGGGGTAGGTTAGTATTGGAAAGACCGAATAAATCACCAAAGTACGGAAAAGTTACCATATAGAGAGAAAATTCGTATTACGGGCGATTAAAGATTTAAGGTGGCTAAAAACTTTATTACATACATATGAGGCGGTGAAAGGCAAAGTGTTGTAAGTCAGTAAGTCAAGTGGTGTAAGTCAAAAGCGTTTTACTGCAAAACTACAAAACATTCACTTTAAATTGAACATATTATAATTCGTAATAATTATTATTATATTGAAAATAATTATTATTTGCAATTCCACAACAAATTGAACATGGAGATTATATTTTTGCCCTGAAATAAAAATAGTTGAAAATGTGACTTACACCACTTTGCCTTTCACTGCCTCATATATATATATATATATATATATATATATATATATATATATATATATATATATATATATATATATATATATATATATATATATATATATATATATATATATATTCTTTGGGCCCGTATTCTTGGAATACATGCTATCCCTCCCAGTAAGAAAAATCTTATTATATTCTATTCTTGTGATTGTTTCTTATATATCCCAATAAATAAATATAATCAGTAATGGAGTAAGTTTTTAATTTGAACTTAAATTTGATATATTCCTAATATAAATTCCGCTTTGATTTAATATCTAAAAACAAACTGATAAAACTGAAATTCTAACAAGGCTGCCACGAGTTTCTAATCTCATTTCCAAGCGTGACGCAAACGCAAATCCGTTGGGAATGTGTGAGTTAAAGATGCTTCTAAATGCCCATATACTTGGCCTTCATTTTAGTCAACAACGTTTGTTCCGGTGAAATTAAAATTTTCGATCAAGTTTCACGATGTTTTATACTTTTCTCCGAGCAAAATCTTCACCGACCCCATACAGAATCACGAATGGGAGCAACCCACTAAAGAGCAATTAAGAATCCAGTTGTCGAATGATAGGAAATAATGATTCAGCCTCGTAGTAGATGGGTCTGAAGGCATATTATTAGCTCCAATGGGTGTGGTCATTTCTGTATAATTCCGGCGAATAATTGCCTGGAAAGAGGGATTTGGTGATAAAAAGACAAAGAGAGGTAAATTATCCGTTTTGGTTTTCAACTGTCAACGATTTCGGCATTTCTAAATACCTTTAAACTTCTTTATTTTATTTTAATTGAAAGTAATATGCATTTAACTCGATGAACTACAAGTATTTACTGTGTCTTTCATTTAGCATGCCACCAAAAATATTTTACATTATTTGCTGGTGGTTTTTCGAGAATCGGTCTTCTTTATTTCAGCGTTAACTTTGAAACTCAAATAAATAAAACTTACTGAATAAATATATAATAAAAAACAATTTTCTAGATTCACCGAGCTAGTGCGTAAAGATATATTTTGGCGTTGTTCATTTCGTTACCAAAGCTTTAATTATCTTTCAACAGGATTCATTGAAAACTAATGTTTCTGGAGAGAAAATAAAGGAATTCTTAACAATGTAGTATATGAAAGAATCAGAGGGTAAGTTACTATTGAGTTGTGTACAGAAGTTTTACCGTTTGTGAAAGATATATATATATATATATACAGAGAGAAAGAGAGAGAGAAAATAAAGGAATTCTCAACAATATAGCATATAAATGAATCAGAGGGTAAGTATTTATTGACTTGTGTATTGAAGTTTTACCATTTGTGAAAGCTATATATATATATATATATATATTAAATAAAAACATTTTTAAACCTGACAACACCAGCACAATTCATCAACCTGAAAGATGAAGAATATAAATGACCGGGGGGAGTTGTGACCCCCAACACTCCGGTTAAACATGTTTGTACCTAGGTAACACTCCCGGAAGTCATTCTTCATCTGCAACCTGACGTAAAGTCAAAACAAAGCAAGGAGCGATGAAATAAAAAAATAAAAGGAACTGGAACATCGTACATTAAAAACCTGGGCTAAATTATTTCAAAACTATTTGTCAATTCACTAAAACATTGCAGCCACCTCATATATTCACTACACCTATAAACAATGCATCATATAATAATTTTTTAAAAAATATTTAGACATATGACTAAATTATAACTGTATCCACATATAACCACTTCAAATAAGCACCACCTAAGTATCGAAATATCCACACACAATACTCTAAACATTATCAAATATATACATTTAGAACTATAATTATAACTAAAATAGCAAGGACACATACCTAGTGCAACTCTACATTATAGACCGTAAATGACTAACAGGTGCGAAACGTAAATTGCCAACTAATCATTTTATTACTTCAATTACAAAAATATCGATTGAAACATTCTTTCCTATCGATCGAATGGAATTCACACATGGTTTTTAATAAAAATCCCAAAGGAAAACCCATTTCTAAAGCAATGTTTGCAAATGATTTTATGCCATGTTTAAAAGGTTGTCAGGTTTAAAAATGTTTTTATTTAATATATAGCAGCTTACGGTTGAGCAGCGTAGCGCCATAGTAAGATTGCCGTTGTTCATTGGTTTGATATCTGGTTGTACTTTTGTAGACATATATATATATATATATATATATTATAACTAGTAAAATGTAAATAATTCAACAGAGACAGATATTTACTAACTGGAAGAATGAAGATAAAATAAGCAGAAATCCTGCAATTAGAGCTAAACGCACCATAAATGCAAGATTCCACACTGTCTGTATTTTTTCTTTTTGTAAAAATCTTTCTCTGTTGAATTATTTACACTTTACTAGTTATAATTGTCTGTTTTCAGTATGAGAATTTGTTGCAACTTCGCAATCTTTTGTTGAAATTTAAATTTTTTCAACACTAGGGTAGTTTTTCTGTCAATTTGTTTGGCTGTATATATATATATATATATATATATATATATATATATATATATATATATATATATATATATATATATATATACACTTATTAACAACCATTGAGGGATTTCCTAGTTATAATTTATAACAAAAAAATTGTTTTTTGCGTGCCCGTCTGCAATGATTTAGTGAAGAAAATCAAACAAAAAGTTCGTTTGCAGAAACTATTTTGCCTGTAAATCTATTTTTACCTTGGGGATTGTGATACTAAGAGGAAAATACATACAGGTAGCGAAAAGGACTATAAAGAAATCAGTCTTTTATTAAACTCTATACTATCTCGTAGATTACTCTCAAAACACCTGTTTCACGGTCATGTTTTATAAATACATAATGCATTGTAATGATAAATAGAAGAAGTTTGTCCCACTTGATTACATTGTTTTAAAACAAGTAGATAAAAAAATGCTAATGTACAGTTTAAAGCAGGCATATCAACTCGTAGCCCATATAAATTCAAAACTTGTTCATTTGGCCCATGTCAGCCTTTGAGTTTGATACGCTTAATTTAACGCATCCTGATATTCCTTGAGATACCTATATGTGTATTTTACAATAAAAAGATCTTCAAAACATAAAAGTAAATGACAAACTTTTTTTACATTGGACTATTTTGTGAATACCCAGTAAGATATAATAATTACAAGATAGAAAGGACTTTTTATGTACTATGTTTTTAAATTTTCTGTTGAATCATATAAACTTGTCAATTCGATGTATTAATAAATACTTTTTAAAAAAATTTTTGATGAATCATTCCATCAACTTGAAAGAAAATGATCAAATGCGTAATAAAGAGGTATCAAATGCGTAATTAATTACGTTTAACTTTTCGTTCCCTTCCCGACCGATAGATGGCTGCAACAGTCTACAATACAAAATTAATTGAAAATGAATTCAAATCTGCTTAAAAATGGCTAAAAGTAGTAAAATAATGGATTATCATCGTGTTCTGGGGTATTCTAAAAGTTTCAAATGTCTAGCTAGTCGGAGAATTAGTTAAAAATCGATTGCAAGATTTGCACTGGACAAAAACACGCACAAATAAACACACAAGACAGCGAATTAGTAAAAAAAAGGTTAAAATCCAAAATCTTTGTCGACATCTAGTAAGCCCATACCTTCCTCCTGCCCGTACAAACTATACGGAGGAAATTTGAAACCAACAGATTTAACGAACCCCCTAGCCGAGGGCCCTAAATCAGTGCTATGTACTGCTTTGCATGTTTGAATATTAAACGTTTCTGATTCGAATGTTATCGGAAAAAAAAGAACAACGTTGAAACAAAGATTGCCATTCATTTTTTTTTTTAAATCTAATACGGAGGTACTTTTCGTTAGACATTATCTTTTGTTATTCATCGCCATTTACCTGCAACTTTATTATGGGAGCATCATATAGGTAAGCCAGCATTGCACCCTATTAAGGGAACGACATGGAAACGACTAAGCCTTATTCGGGATTTGAACTGAAGTGGCTGCTCACTACGTGGCAGCTCAGAGTAGGGATGCGACATCGATGTCGATGTTTACAAAACATCGATTTATTGAAATCGATTTTTTTAAACATCGATGTTTTGTGGTCGATGTTTTACATTGTCTTTATGGGTTTTTTTTAATGAAAAAGTACCATAATAAAAAAACCAACCACGTAGCATAATTTTCAAACTCAGTAAATGTAAGTCTTAATTCTGAAAAGGACGAATACAAAAGGGGAACGATACCCTAGCAACGAGACGAATGGAAATTAACAACCAATGAACCAATCAGAGCACTTGAAATGTTCTCGACACTCCAGAACCTTCCATGGGGTTTTATTTTATAAATAGTATAAACCAGGGGTTCTCAACCTTTAAGGCTCTGTGCACCCCTTTGAGCATTGTTGCGAGGTCACTCTCCCCCAGACCACCATATGTGGTCAATACAAGTAGTACAATCCGAATTTGAAACTGAAGATGGTTATTAAATGAAAATATAGAATAGATAATTTCATACACAAAATTTAATATTACTACACATATCTTAATTTGGAACATATTATTATTAGAACATAGGAAATCAAAGAATTAAATACAGATCAAATATATTTGAGGCAATCAAGGATCTAGGGGAGGTTGGCATGTAATACCAGTCACTTTCACGACATTACTGAGAGGACTGGCACTGTTTGTCCTTGACAAGTTTTTCAATATTATGTTGTAACTGTTAGAATATTAGGTTGTAACTGTGACAAAGCTTGTCAACTCCCAGTTCTCTGAACTAATATCTGGAGAATTTGAAAGGTGAAAGGAAAAATTTATAACAAAGGGAAAGCAGCTGATAGAGAAACCGTTCTCAAGCTCTTGCAGTGTTGACAGACGTACGACAACTATCGTGTTTTTACAATTACGACAATTATCGTGTACGACAATTATCGTGTTCGTTTGTCGAAAATACGTTACGGTTACATTGTGACCCGAAAATTGAGTACAGTAAATTACAGTTAGTTTTACTTTTTATTTATTTAATTTTAAACTCACGCCTACCTTGAAATTCTTCTACGCCCCCCAGGTTGAGAACCTATGGTATAAACACGAGCTTTTATATACGTTAACGTTAATTAATATTAAGATGCCTCCCAAAAGTACTGTTACTAAACCAGACTTAAAGAATGGATGTTCAAAAACATCGATGTCTAAAAACATCGATGTTTTTTGGGCGATGTTTTAATAGCATCGATGTTCTAATATTGAATATCGACGTTTCAAAACATCGATGTTTTGCTGTTGATGTCGCATCCCTAGCTCAGAGCACTTACCACTATACCACGTAGGCGGCAATGCCATTCATAAACACCAGTAAATGAAGTAATCAGGGAAGTATTGATTTCAGCATTTCAGGGGGGGGGGGGGGGGGAGATTACGACATGAAATACCTGTTTGCCCGCTGCGCAGCGAGATACTCAGTCAAATGGGTGTGGCCCCCCTTTTGCCTAGCCTCGCGTGCGGGTGTAATTTCCTGGAGCTTATAATTTGCCGGGCAGAATACACGGCAAATTTGAAAATAATTCCTATCGCACTTCATTATTCATCTGCCCGGCGTGTAAACGCTCTCGGTATGAGAGACGTCTTTTGGCGTAATGTTGGCCGGAAAGCGACACTGTTCGAATATTCCTGTCGGTAGCGTCTCAGATAAAGGTTCTTCCGAGAAGGTTCATAATCCCGGGGGGATTTTTCGAACAAGTGTTGAAAAGTGCGCGTTGTTTGATGCATGAAATTTTTGTTCGGGAGTGGATGGAGTCTGTTATGAAATATTCATAGATTGTTATGAGTTTTCCGGAATATTCTCTTGGAAAATTAGCCGCCGCTCTGATTGCGATTTCGAGGATGGCGGTGGAAAATGCAATTACGCCGTGTTAAGTCAATACTTCTTAAGTTCGGGAAAAGAATGGAAAATATATACTTTCGTTAGATCAAATGTAATGCTTTAAAGAACTTTTCGAACAATTTCTTTTATATATATATATAAGTATACAGGATATATATATATATATATATATATATATATATATATATATATATATATATATATATATGTATGTGTGTGTGTGTATGAAATTTAAAATTTACAGTGAATTTTCTTCCAAATAATCTACAGTATTTCATTAAAAACCTATTTATAAAACTTATTTTTTGAATTATTTAGTTCTGATTTTTGACCGAATTGTCAATATCTCCAGAAATTTCTTAAAACAGTTTTCATTTTTATATAAATTATACTCATAAGTTTCAAGTATTCTTAAATTTTCTTCCACTGGAATATAATCTGCATTTGCATCATACTTTTCAAGGAGTTACTGATTAAGCTTTTTCATTTCCTGCATTTAATGAATGTCTAGACAATCATATTGATGAAAAGTACTCTTCAAAGGAATCCATTATTTATAATTATTGTCATGACAGTAATAAAGGAATGAATAGGAAATTCTATACATGACTGTAATTTCTTTTGAAGTGACAATTAAATTCGATTAATCGATAGGAGATTCAATATAAATCAACCAAATGTCTTCACATTTTGAATAGTAATTAGAATATTCATATCGATTATTCTCTGTTCTTTCACTACATATGCCTCCTCTAGTACATCGTGTAATTTATAAACAATGGCTAACAAATTTTGATGAATGGTTTCTGTATTATGTGCTTTAATAAATTGATCTTGAAGATAGTTTCTGTAACGATAAAGTTTCCGAAAAAATGTACTTATTTTACGTTCCTTTATAATTAAGTTCAATGTGTTGTAAATTAATATTCATCACTATTGATTATGTACCATCAGAGTTGTATTTCCACCCAAATAAAAATAATTTCCTTAAATAAATTGCTGACAAAATGTTTATTTGCAGGCTCTTTATGAGACAAAAAAAAAAGTGAAGAATATCTCGTATGTGTTATGTTTAAATTAAGGTTTATTTTCAGACGATTCAATTAAATGTTTAAATCAGTTACTGTTATTAAGGGTTTTGGATTTGCATTTGATAATTCCTATCTATTTTGCGAAGTAATTCTTAGCTCTGCAGAGAGTATATATAGCTACATTTTTCGACGATCTGCATTAATAAGAAAGGATGCGACAGATTTCCCTTCTTGTACATCGAATGCTTTTAAAAGAATAGTTATAACCAGGAATCCCAGACCTGGGTTTTTAAACCCAGATCTGGTTTTTTGATGACCATATGGTTGTATAAGTTTTTTTTCCGAATTTAATCTCAAAATCTGGGTACAGTAGCGTCTTGACTTACGAGTTTAATTCATTTTGTGACGAAGCTTGTATCTCGAATTACTCGTATGACAAATCAATTTTTCCCATTGAAATGAATTGAAATGCCTTTATTCCGTTCCGCCCCCACCCCTACAAATTAAAATACCACAATTCTTCGTTACATGTTTTTAAAAATGAAAAATGTATTTTAAATGCTTTTGTGCAGGTGATATTTCCGGACTGGAGTGTTTAAAAGTGACGTACTAAAAAAATTAAAACGATCCATTTCATTTAACCTGAAAAAATTTTAATTCTTATTTTACATACCAGATGGCAGCACCAGACTATTTATAATGTGATTTGGGATATTTTTTAAACTACGAGTAGATGCGGCAGATCAAGAAATAAATGGAATCCTCCAGAAAAAATAAGCACTTTTATACCGTTTTCTTGAAAATTATGCGATTGTGAAGGGGTTAAGTATAATGTACAACATTTACTGTGGAGGTCACACGACTTGAAGATGCTGTTGGAGGCAAAGGACAAAGGATGAACTGAAAAATTGAATCTTATTTGCTGATTTTTGCCCATTCGCCACAATTTCCTCTCCTGCATCCGCAAGGGTTTTCATTAAAGAAAATTGTCAAATGAGCTCTGTTATCCCCCCTTTCAGAATGTTTTTGAAATGAGAGGTTGGACGCTGTTCGATTTCAGAGGACGACTCAAGTGTGGGCACAGCAAGATTCCCAGTGTGATAATTATTGAGTATAAATCTCTGGGTTTAAGACTGAAAAGAAGTCGTAGAATAATCTCAATATATAACACAGTTCAGTAACTGACTGATGTCACCGTAATTAGTTTAAGTTTAGTTATTATGATATTTACTGTGGAGTATTTAATTGTGGTTAGTACATTGCTTGGCCCAATGGATTAATGATTACTCAGGTGTATGATCACAAATCAATTTATTAACCATCAACACACTATTTATACAGTTCACATTACTCATTATCGACTTCTTATCATTAATCCTTTAACATGTTAATACAACACATATATATATATATATACCATATCACTTATCCTATACCATTAATATTACTCCTATCACTACTCATTTAACATGTTAATACAATACATAAATATACTATATATACAAAACCACAAATATTCGGTAACATATATCTATGACAACATGCAATCTTAAGCGCGGCTGCTATCATCCTCTTAACCTAATTGAGCATCGGCACAAGATCACCAAATAAACAAAATCCCGTACCTGATACTTGCACGGCTCGGGGAATCGTAAGGGATGATGGGAGGCTTGCGGCGGTCATCTGTGGCACAAGGACTCTACACTCGGGGCGAGGGTGGCTGGTGGCAATCATCTATGCATACGGGGCTCCGGTACTCTACAACCTCTTGGTAGCTGGCGCTCGCTCGGCGAAGGGGGTGCGGCATAGGAGTGTTCTGGGCGCCTGGACAGGTGTCTCCTTCTCGGGCTAAGTTATCGGCTGGTAGTCGGATCGACTTCGCTCCTGGTCATCTATGCATACGGGGCTTCGGTGCTTTATAACCTCTTGGTAGCGGGCGCTCGCTCGACTAAGGGGTGCGGCATGGGAGAGTTCTGGGCTCCTGGGCAGCTGTCTCCTTCTAGGGCTACGCTATTGGCTAGTAGTCAGATCGACTTCGCTCCTGGAGTCATTAGGCGTGCGCATTGAGTTAGGGTCGGCGCGGTAGGCTTTCGGCTCGTTGATCCTTCAATCGGCGGGCATATATTCATCGGCACTTGAGGGCTTACACCTCTATCTTCTTTATTCGTCTGCGGCCCTTTCTGTCTTTCTTGACTCCGACTTCTCCTCAGCGGATTCTAAAACTCATCTGCTCATTGCTTTTCAACTCTATCTCTCTCTCTCTTCTCTCTGATTATTTCTCTCCATCTCTATCTTTTACTTAACTCCCCCACTTCATTCGAGGCTTTCCATTGGTAGCCACCTCCTGACCAATGGGTAAATCTGGATACCCTTTATTGGTTCCAACTCTTTTTTTATATTACTATCTCCTCCACTCAAAATTGAAGGGGGCGTCAGTCGTTGCACCCTTCTGGAGAATTCTCACGCCCCTACATTCACACGCTTCTATTCGGACCCCCTACTGACCTCCTAACGCATTGAAGCTCGTAAAGTCTTAACTCGTCCTTCACTAACATCAAATTTCGGAACCCTTCGTTTCCTATTTCTGCCTGTCCAGATCATTAACTGCAGCTGGCGCCGCTCCCTGCCATCAATTTTTCGACCGTTCCCCTTTTACATGTCAATTATCGTCTCCCTTTTTGACATAAGCAGATCGTAAACTGCATCTGTACACCATTTATCCGCTGTTTGGAATATATCTTCTCCTCCCATTTTTTGTGCCCAACTTTGCACCTGTTTAATTTTCCAAACCGCCTTAATTGTCGCCTACGCTGCGACAACTGACTGACTGACTGACAGATAACGCACAGACCAAACCACTGGCCCTAAAGGGTTGAAATTTTGCATGGCGATTCTTCTTATAGTGTAAGGGTGTACTAAGAAAGATTTTGGAAAAAATCTTCTTAGATTTTTTTAATTGAATTTTTAAGCTGTTTTTGTAACATTTTTTAAAGTTTGCATTTAAAATAATAATTTGAGGGTTATAAGATTTTCATCACGAGAAAGAACATAAAAGTTCCTTTAAAATGAAATCATTTTCAAATCCTTGCCATCCATTTTCTGATTTTTGGTGAATTTTTAAAGATTAATTTTTAGAATTTAATTTATCAAATGCTGATCACGTGGTTTCTTTTCTTTTTGTGATACTTTAAACTAATTTTTTTTTCACGTGCATAACAACGAAAGAGACAAAAAAAAATTAAAATAAGGTAAAAGATAAAATTTGGAAGTTTTCGAAGAATTTAATTCAAAATAGTATGTTTTATGGATATTAAATATACAAACTAATTGCATACATTGACCGTTGTATTTTGAATATTTTCTTCTACATTATTTTGTCTATAAAATATCCGTTATGATTTTTTTATAAATATACATATATTTTTCATTAGTTGCATACATGAGCCGTTGTATTTATTTTAAATATGTATATTTTTGGCATTAATTACATACATTGGCCGTTGAATTTAATTTCAATGTACTCCGTAGCGAAGAACGGATATTCAGCTAGTATGTATATAATTGTATAATAATTGTACATAAATTTTTTAAATACTATATGTTTCTCGTGTGCTCATTTAACGAGAACGTTACGTGGCATTCGTTTCACAAAATATCGGTGGGGTATCTGAAGCTAGCTCGTAACCCGAATTATAGCTCGCAACTCAAGGCAAACAAAAAAAAAATGGCCGAGACTGCTGGTATCGCAAAAAACTCGTAAGTCGGGGCACTCGTAAGCCAAGGTACCACGGAATTTCCCTTGTAAATTAAAAATATATAAAAAAATTTAAGAATTATTTCCTATTACAAGCAAAATTTAAATACGATAAGACAGTTTAATAAAATAATTAGAAGATAAAAAGAACTTTTTATACACCATGTTTTTAAATTTTCTGTTGAATCATATAAACTTGACAATTCTATGCATTAACAAATACTTTTTAAAATTTTTTTTGATGAATTATCCCATCAACTTGAAAGAAAATGAAGTTAATTGGAAGTTAACTTGCGTACTGGAGATACAAGATGCGTAGAAGTTAACTACTAATTAACTTGATTTTCTTTCAAGTTGATGGGAAAATTCATCAAAAATTTTTAAAAAGTATTTATTAATACATAGAATTGTCAAGTTTATATAATTCAACAGGAAATTTAAAAAACATGGTATATAAAAAGTTCTTTTTATCTTGTAATTATTAGATATTTGTTAGTATTGATAAAAAATATTTTTACTAGTATAAAAGGCTTAGGTCTTTCAATTTTGCATGCAAAAATTACATTTCTTTGTACAAAAGACTCAAGTCGAAATTATATTTCTGCGATTGGTATAAAAGTCAATAACTTGGTATACTTAAATCACTGCTTTAGCCCTTTATACTGGACTTTAAAGAACTTTAATATGACTTCAAGTAATATTAGAAAACTGTGTGTGTTACCTTATTTGCTTTTAGAAAATCATTTTTAGTAAAAACAAATACTAATTAGTATTTTTTATTACAATCTGGGTTTATTGCATTTTTCTCACTGGAAGCTCTGGTTATAATCAATAATTACCATATAAAAAGAACTTTTTATACACCTTTTTTTTAAATTTTCTGTTGAATCATATAAACTTGACAATTCTATATATAAATAAAAACTTAAAAAAATTTTTTTTGATGAATTATCTCATCAACTTGAAAGAAAATGAAGTTAATTGAAAGTTAACTTGCGTTTAACTTTTCATTCCCATCCCGGTCGATAGACGGCTGCACCAGTCTACAAAACAAAATTAACTGAAAATGAATTCAATCCTGTTTAAAGATGGCTAAAAGTATTAAAAAAATGCATTGTCATCGTGTTCTGAGCTATTCTAAAAGTTTCAAATGTTCAGGAAGTTAATTATTAATCCTATTCAGGAAGTTAATTAAAAATCGATTGCAAGATTTGTACTGGACGAACATACACACAAACAAGAAAGCAGGTTAATAAAAACATGGTAAAAATTAACTGTTACACCACGAATGTTAAGAAACACTTGGCGAGAAATCGACTACAGACTCAACATTCTTCGTGCTACTAACGGAGATCAGGTAAAGTTATAGTGAATGTACTGTTTAAAAAAATATTATATTGAGAGCTATTTAATCCAAATTAACCCCCCCCCTCTGGTTTAAATAAATCACCGTTTGAAGAAGAAACAAGCACGAATGCAAATGAGCGGCGCTTTAATACTAGATGAGAAAACCCCGTGGATAGCATACACGCACGACAGTCAGAGGAGAGAACCCCTGGAGGCAACGCTGGACGAATGCGAATATCGGACGAAAAAAAAATGAAGAAATGAAGATCAGTTTTTGCCGTGCAGTTCGAGTACAGCAAATGGGAATTGCCAAGCTCACCGAAGGCGATTGAAGTTAAAGTCAAGACAGAAAGGTTAGTGGGGGCGAATTATGCAAGCAGTGGCGTGGCTGAATTCTAGCAGGGTCTCCGTAATATAGCTACCGAGATCAACACGCGCGATAAATCCCCGTTGCCTGCTAGCAATTGAGTACGGTATTTATGTAGCCTAACTGTTGTTGTAATAAATAGTGATTAGTGTAGAATCCTCTTCCCATGTCATTAATAGTGAGTTAGTTGTTTTAGTATATATGTTACCGCAAACTAAGGTAATGGAAACAGTGAAATTCACAAGATTTCTTCATTCTTGTGCCACAAACTGCATTTTATTTGACCTGTCCATATTTTTATCATGTATTTATTAACTCGCTTTCTTGTTTGTGTGTGTGTTTGTCCGGTACAAGTCTTGCAATCGATTTTTAACTAACTTCCCGACTAGCTAGACATTTGAAACTGTTAGAATAGCTCAGAACACGGTGACAAAGTATTATTTTAATACTTTTAGCCATCTTTAAGCAACATTGAATTCATTTTCAGTTAATTTTGTTTTGTAGACTGGTGCAGCCATCTATCGACCGGGACGGGAACGAAACGTTAAACGCAAGTTAACTTTCAATTAACTTCATTTTCTTTCAAGTTGATGGGATAATTCATCAAAAACATTTTTAAAAGCATTTATTAATACATAGAATTGTCAATTTTATATGATTCAACAGAAAATTAAAAAACACGATGTATAAAAAGTTATTTTTATGTTGTAATTATTGTTATTAATCTTTAAAAGAATAAAAATTTTTCTGGGACATGCTGTACATTCTCCACAATGGTTTATGATTCATGAATAGAAAATATGGCAATGTTTCTCTATTATCTGGTTCTGCAACATTTTGCTCCGATAACGTCTCTTTACACTCTCATTTCTTCGTATCGCATTCTCTCAAAAATTTGAAAAGCGTTATTGTGTTTTATTAATCGTAAAAGATGTGTTGTTGAGTTCATTTACTTCTGCATAAAATAACTTTGTACCTGTTCCCCAGCTGGGCCTCCCTTTATATATCCTACAACAAAACCGTCTTGAGTTTTCCGCAATTAACCACTGTCTAAATAAGTTGGTAATCGAAAAATTCTTTCGAATTAATATTCATCAGGTCTTATTTTTCTCGCCGTTTCGTTGTTGGAAACCGGGCGCAAGGAAACTGCGAGAGCCCCCGTCTCACCTTTCCAAAAGTCATTTAAACCGAACTAAACTAATTGATTCAGGTCTGATTGTATTTCAAACGTTTTGAATTCTTAAATAACATTCCAATGCATTTTCGGGGTAAATTATCGCTTTGATGTTTTGTTTTTGTTTTTCAAGTTGTTCTGCCTACTATCTATATATATGAAACAGTTCCATAAGTGACTGACTGACTGACATACACTGGTGTAAGAAATTAAGAGAATTTGCAGACTTGGTCGATTATCTCTAGAACTACTGTACAGATTTTAATGAAATTCGACATTTACATACATTGATACAATACAAAACAAATAACCATTCAATAATTGTAATACACACGCATGATCGTGCGTAACACTCGTTGGAGTCAGAAGGTATGAAACGGCGGTTGCAGAATAAACAAAAAAATGGGTTAATAGATGGTGTTATTTTGCAGCAATCGGTTAATTTCAAATTGTAACAGTAAAAATGAGTAACCACCAACGTTTAAATGATGGAATGAGGTAGTGAATTGTTGGGAGGCTAGAAGCAGGCCAATCTCAAGTCCAAATTTGTAGAGAGCACAGCGTCGTGTGTAACTTATGGAAACAGTTCCAGGATACCGGATCCATCGAGAGAAAGCCTCGGCAAGGTCGTCCAAGAGCCACGACGGCCAGAGAATATCACCATTTGTCGATTATAGCGAGGCGTAACAGGAGTGCTACAGCTTCTCAGCTCTCTCGTGACTTGTATGCAGCCACAGGAACCCGTGTATCAAGGGTGACTGTTTCCAAAAGACTTCATGAGAGAGGGTTGTTTGCAAGAAGACCTGCTGTTTGCGTCCCGCTCACTTCTACGACAGGAGAATCCGTTTATCGTGGTGCAGAGAGCGTAGAGATTGGAGTATGGATCAATGGGCGACCGTTCTCTTCTCTGATGAGTCCGGGTTCAGCCTAAACACCGATTCTCGCCGTACGTTTATATGAAGAGAACCAGGGATCCACCACCTACCCTCCAATGTCCGCGAAATCGACCATGATGGCAGAGGAGGTTTAATGGTCTGGGCAGGCATCACTTTGGATGGCCGCACACCTCTCCATGTCTTTGAAAGAGGCACTGTGACTGGTGTGAGGTATAGGGATGAGGTTTTGGAGCCCTACGTTCGCCTTTTCAGGGGTGCAGTTGGCCCTGAGTTCATTTTAATGGACGATAAGGAGAGGCTACATAGAGCTCTTCTGGTCGACGAATTTCTAGAGAGTGAGGATATTTGCCGGACAGATTGGAAAGCCAGATATCCAGACCTTAACCCTATAAAACATGCCTGGGACGCTCTGGGGAGGGCAATTGCAACTCGCAACGCCCCTCCGAGAACCATCCAGGGAATGAAAACAGCGTTGCTGAACAGAGTGGGACCAATTGCCACAGGAAATGATAAACTGCCTTATTTCAAGTTTGAAATCACGCTTCGAGACCCGTATAACTGTAAGAGGGGACCATACCCCCTATTAACCCATATATTAACCCATTTTTTTGTTTATTCTGCAACCGCTGTTTCATACCTTCCGACTTTAACGAGTGTTATGCACGATCATGCGTGTGTATTGCAATTATTGTACATACATATGTACATACATATCAAATTTCATTAAAATCGGTTTAGTAGTTCTAGAGATAATCGACCAGGTCTGCAAATTCTTTTAATTTCTTACACCAGTGTATATACACTGCTGGCCACTGTAAATGCAACACCCTGAAGGAAACATGCAAATAACATGAAATTTATAACATGCATTAGCGGAGGTGAGATATGCAAATGATTAGAATTTCAGCTCAGACGCACATCAAGCGCGCCTGTGACGCCACTTCAAAGCGCTTTTTAAGGCTTGGAGATTTCGACGATTTCAATTCCGCAATTGTGTTCAAGTTCGGCAATTGTGTTATTCTTGTGGTTTTTTTAAAACAAAAACGATTAATTATGCCTCGTCGAAAACAGCGATCATATTTTGATCAAGTGCCCGAGTTCGTCAGAGGAAGGATAGTGGCCTACCGAGATTGTGGATTATCTTTCAGGGAAATAGGTAGTCGTGTTGGACGAAACCAAACAACTGTAATGCGGATATGTGATCGTTGGATGCAGGAGGGTACGACGGACCGGTGTGTTTGATCGCATCCACCTCAGCGCACCACTTCACGTGATGACAGGCAAATTGTGCGCATGGCAGTGACGGATCGCTCAGTCACATCACGAACCATATCACAGCACATGCAGTCTGTAACGCATCATCCAGTGTCTGCCCATACAATTCGACGCCGTTTACAGCAGAGTGGTCTGTCCGCAAGACGTCCATTGCTTTGTTTACCCTTGACGCAGAACCACAGACGTCTCCGCCGCCAATGGTGCGATGACAGAAGGATGTGGACGGCAGAATGGAATGAAATTGTCTTTACTGACGAGTCACACTTCTGTCTGCAACACCACGATGGTCGCATTCGAGTCTGGAGACACCGTGAAGAGAGGATGCTGAACAGCTGCGTTATGCACTGCCACACTGGTCCTGCACCGGGTATTATGGTATGGGGCGGTATTGGATATCACTCTCGCACACCTGTAGTACGCATTGCCGGTACTTTAAACAGCCAGCGCTACATCTCCGAGGTGTTGGAGTCAGTTGTCCTTCCTTACCTTCAGGGCTTGCCCACAGCCATATTTCAACAGGATAATGCGCGACCACACGTGGCACGCATTGTCCAACGGTTCTTCGTCAATTGCCAGATTGAATTGCTTCCCTGGCCGCCTCGCTCTCCGGATCTTTCGCCTATAGAAAACATGTGGTCCATGGTTGCACTACGATTGACCCAGATTCCATCCCCAGCTGCCACAGCAGATCAACTTTGGCAACGTGTGGAAGCTGCTTGGTCTGCTGTACCCCAAGAACTCATCCAAAGTCTCTTTTAATCAATGCCGAGGCGTGTGGCAGCGGTGATCTCCAACAATGGCGGATACTCTGGCTACTGATTTTAGCAGGAACCACACTTCACAGAAGTCTATAAATTTAATCATTTGATACTTGGTCAACATGTTATCTACAAAATAAATTGTGTTGTGATATCTCTTGTCTTTCTTGGTGTTGCAATTTAGGTGGCCAGCAGTGTATATATATATATATATATATATATATATATATATATATATATATATATATATATATATATATATATATATATATATATATATATATATATATATATATATATATCAAAATTGAGGTTAAAATTGAGGCTGTAAACAAGGTTGATGTTGATTCACCTATGCGGTGCTCTCATTGAAATCAACGAAAGATTTTCTGATATTAAGTTAGAACATCTTAATAGAAAAATGCTCCGAAACAACTTTCATTCACAGTGAATCAATGTTTATCAATTTTCAATCATAGTGGTGTGACTGACACTCTGAGCATTCATTTGTGAATTGATCATAGTGACAATCACCCCCTAACGCTCCTAACTATTAATTAGTTCGAAACACGCCACCGTCTTTTAAATTATATTTGTGTTATAAGAAGTCATTTCTGCTTGTTTTCTGTTTCAATAAATTTCCTGTACTTGTTAGACAACTGAACCCTAAAAGGGCTATCTAAACTTCAGTTTATTAGATCGTTTACTTGTATTACTTTCCGACATTCATGCTATCGTTTTAGACGGACGTAGAACTTACTACCTTACAACTAATGGCGTCACGGCAACTTTGAAGTCATACATCTGAGAAATGGGGTTTTTCATTTGTTTTCCCCATGGCTTGTTATTTTTTCTGTCCAGTGTATTTTATGCAAATATATGTCAATGTTATGTTACTGGCTTGTATAAATACTGCTCGAGTTAGAGGAAAGGTGCCGCTAGGAGCACACACAGTTGAACTCACGAGCTAGTGAGATTCGTGTGTTAGAAGTCTCTGTGTGAGATTTTGATTATACAAATGTTTTAAGCTGTTGCTTTTAATATATTTAAATGTCTTTGAAGTTCGGAATAAACTTAATTTTTTTTAACTTAAGTCTGTGTTAATTCATAAATACTCTCCAAACCAGACCAGTGCGTACTCTTATGTTGTCAATATCCGTGACATGAATGTTAAGCTCTTAGGAAATTTCTTTGCATTTTTTATTAATCCCAGATAAACAAATGAAAAATTTTTTTAAAACTCTGTTTCTGGAATTTGAAAAAAAAAATCAATGCGAGAGTTTTTTTCAAAAATGTTTTTCTGTTTATCTTTTTATGAAAAACAAATTTTCAGCAATAGTAATTAATAATTTAACGCTCTGTAAAATTTTAACCACGGAAAAACTTTACATTTAAAAATAATATAACCTCTTTTTTTTGCAATGCCGAACTGTATATGCAAAAAATCTGTATATGCAAAACGCGATTCAACAAAAGGACCTAAGATACCAGCTCCTCCTAGATTTACATTGAAATTCAGAATCGCCTTGGGCCCCTTTTCATTCTTTAAAAATAATTTTGTGTCTGTCCCCTTAGTAAACCATTAATTAGAATACTTTCTGAGACAAAACTGCCTTCAATTTGTCGCAATTAGCTAATGTCTAGACAGCTTCTTAATTGAAAAATTCTTTTCGAATTGAATATTCATTCATTATAATTTTTCTCCGGCTTCGGCTTTCAAAGGAGCGGAGCGAAAACGCTCCCCAAAGATACGGCGCCGATATCCCCCTGCACTGAAAAGGTTAGTTAAAAACTCGAGTAATCGATGCAGGTCTAATTGTATTTCGAAAGTATTCTATTTTAAACACTTGGATGGCGAATTAATGACTTGAAAGGTAATCTGCGGTTTTAAAGTGGTTTTCGGAATTCTTGGGTAATTTTAAGCTTTTAAAAAAAAAAAGATTAAGAAAATTGCCAAAATATAATTTAGACTTGTCATTCACATACACGTCCTTCCCACGTCATACTATTTATACGTCATTCACACGTTGTTCACACATCATCTAATTTAGACATGTCTTTCACACGTCTTGCAATTTAGGCACGTCATTCCCAAATTCGTTATTCACACGTCATATAATTTAGATACGTCATTCAAATATTCGTCATTAACACGTCATTCACACATCATACTATTTATATGTCATTCCCACGCTGTTCACACATCATCTAATTTTGACACTTCATTCACAAGTCTTACAATTTAGGCACGGCATTCCCATATTCGTCATTCACACGTCATATAATTTACACACGCCATTCACATATTCGTCATTAACACGTCATTCACACGTCATATAATTTAGACACGTATTTTAATTTAGAGACGTCATTTAGTCTTTTATTAAAACGGAAGTTTTGTCATAAATTTTTAAAGCTTTTTTACAGTTTTTTACAGCTTTAAAAATTATGATTACGGAATTTCCACTGATATATTTTAAACATGTCATTCACGTACACGTAATTCATACGTTATACTTATTAGATGTCATTCACACGTCGTTCCCGCATCATATAATTTAGGCACGTTATTCACATATTTGTCATTAACATGTCATTCACACGTCATTGAATTTAGAGATTGCCATTTAGTCTCTTATAAAAAAGGTAAGTTTTGACATAAATTGAATCTAAATTTCTGACATGGGGGAAAAGTATATAATCATTTACACACTATTTTTTTGGAGGGAAGGAATGTAAATATATCACCTTGCAATCAGCTTGATCATGACATAGCAACAGATTGTGAATTGGATCATACGTTTCCTTGGACATAAATTCAATTATTTTCACTATATATATATATATATATATATATATATATATATATATATATATATATATATGTGTGTATATATATTTGTATTTATACAGAGGCTGTTCACACATTTTTTAGACGATGTATATTGTATTTACAAAACTAAATTACATAAAATTCTTGTGTTTTCAATGTTCTATTTGACATCCCTTATTCTGAACTATCTTTCGACACCGCAATTTCCAGGATAATAATGCCTTTTGAAGTGTCAGAAGAGGTATTCTATCCCATTCCTCCTGAACAGCTTTCCAGAGTCCTGTAAGTGTTTTGGGACGACATTTGGATAATGCAGATTTTAAAAGTCCGAAAGCACAAAAATACAATGGTGATACATCGGGAGATTTAGTAGGGATATCAGTGAAGGGCATGGCCTTGATACCAGTTTTTTGTTCTATTTCTTTTAGGAAATTTACAGTGGATATTGATGTGTGAATGCTAGCTTTGTCCTGATGGAGTCTCACAGATTGATGGCACTGTGGGTGAAGCGATGGTATTTCATTCAGAAAAATTGGCGATAAAATATGTTCCTGATAGTATTTGGAGTTAATCTTGACATTTTTTCCACTCTCTTTATTTTTAACTTGCTATTATAAGAAAAACCAGCAACAATCATGAATCCCATAGAAAAACTTTCTTTCGATTCTTTGAACCATGTACTTAAATTTCTTTCTCTCCTTTTATGATAATAAATGGCTCTTTTTTTGTTGCAATCATTTAAATACACCCATGATTCATCTATTGTGACAATTGTTTTCCATTTTTCTTTGGATAAGTGTTTCTCATATAGAATTATGCAGCGTGTCCTGCGTTCACCGATATGATTTGGAAGAAGACGATGCACATTGCGTTTTTTTCCGCTTTCTTAAGATTTAAATCAACGTTTATCATTTTGTTTACAGTGGACACCGAGCATTGTAATCATTTTGCAACTGTCCTTTGAATAGGGGGATTTTCTTTTAACATTAAACAACGTACCTTTGCAATAGTCGAAGATGTCGTTTTTTCCTTGGATACGTGTTTGTAATTTTTGTCCCACATGAGGCTCCAATTTGACGTTTTTTTTTCCTTCCTTGTTGACGATATTACCTATCGACGTTTTAGATATCACAAAACCATGACTCTCACATCGTTTTTGGATAACAGAGTATGCATATTTCTCTTCTGAAAGAGCATAAATGTAGCCTTCGAAACACTGCTTTGTTGAAAACGCCATTTTGAATAAAAACAAAACTTTCATGCCGCAGACCATAATATTGACTTTTAAAAACATAGTACAATTGCAATTATTTCTTTTGCAGCAAACGATTTTTTATTACCGCTTACCAAAATCGTCTAAAAAATGTGCGAACAGCCTCTGTATATATATATATATATGTGTGTGTGTGTGTGTGTGTGTGTGTGTGTGTGTGTATGTATGCATTTGTGAGAAATATAGTAAGTTTCAAAATTTAAAATCGAATTTGCAACTCAGTCATTCTATTAATTTATACAATATTTCAGAAAATTTGCGTATACATTCAGCCACTAACAGCATTAAAGTAGATTTCCGAAAAATGTCACTTAATTGAGACATAAGCATGATGTGTGTAAAATTGTACATCTGCGTGTACATGTGCTTGTAATCATGTAACTAGTAAAATATGCATATTTATACATATGTACACTCACTTCCAAAAGTTAAGCACGGAGAAGTAAAATGCAAAAAAATGAATAAGTACTGTTTTGATTGACATGAAATGCTGCAAGCAAGCAGCTCTATGTTTATTCATGAAACAAAACAAAGAATTACATACAGAGATAGAAAAAATATTGAATTTTCATAAATTATAAGATGACGTCATATTTGCGTCATTAACAAAATGATGTTTAAATGCAAAACAAACGACAAAAACCGACATTAATAGGGTATGTGAGCACCCCTCACCTTCATACAAAGTGTACAGCGTGTGATCATGCTTTTTACGAGGTGAGCAACCACCGGAGAGTTCAGTAATCGCCCTTCCTCCTGTAGGGCAGTTTCTAAATCTCTGAGAGTGGCTGGAGGTGGGAAACGTCTACATACAGCATGGCTGAGGGCATCCCAAAGATTTTCAAATGGATTAAGGTCCGGTGAGTAAGCCGGCCACTCCATACGCGCAATCCCCTCACTCACCAGAAAGTCGTCAACGATGGAAGTTCTATGCGGACGGGCATTATCGTCCATTAAAACGAAATAAGTACCAACTGCTGCAGCGTACAGTTTGACAGTGCGGTCTAGGACTTCATCTCGATACCGTACAGCCTTCATAGAACCTCGCCTGTAGATGTGCACGTCGGTGCAATATCCCAAAGAAATCCCTCCCCAGACCATGATGCTTCCCCCGCGGAATGAGTGATGTTTGGTGATGTTCTCTGGCCAATTGCGTGTGCCTTGTTCCCTCCAGACCCTTACACGCTTATCATCGGGTTGTAGGGGAAATTTGGACTCATCTGTGAACATAACGTTGCCCCAGTCAGACACAGTCCAATTCACATGCTGGCGGCACCACTTTAATCGTGCCCCTCTGGATTGGACGGATAAAGGAACACAAACTCGTGGTACCTGGGCGTACAGACCATTCATGTGTAGCCTTCGACGAACAGTAGTGGCAGATATCCTCTTACCAATGGCCGCTGCAACCATAGATGTCACACGTGTGGAGGTCGATCTTCGATTTGGCTTGGCTACAACAGCAATATATCGATTTTCCGAGGGGGTCGTAACCCTTGGACGACCGGCTACAGGTCTTCGGACAACTGTTTGGTTGGTTTGGAATTGTTTCCATAATCGTGAAATGACGGAATGATGAACGCTGAAGAAAAGAGCAACATCTGTGATAGGCTGTCGTGTTTCAATACGTCTGACAGCCCGACAGCGCTCAGAATCTTCCATTCATCTTCTGGAAGCCATAGAAACACGTCTAGCTTGAAAACAAATTGTACGAATGTTCTAAACACCTTTCATCAGCACTTACATGCAACTCCTGAAAACCTTCACAATGCCGGCTTCTTATAAGACTGCCTGTTTTGCATATTTCTCAACGCGAAACCGTGATTGGCTGTTGCCTAACATATTTGCATACTTCCTTCTACGTTTGTAGCAAATTTCATCTTCTTTAATTCAGATTGGCTTACGGAAATTAAAATTTTCCTCTCCGTGCTTAACTTTTGGAAGTGAGTGTATAAATCTATGCATATGGTAAAGTATCACATGTAATGTTAATGTAGTAGAGACTATAGCATTCTGGAACTTAATGAGTTTTGGAGATAAATTTTGATTTCCTATTTTATGTAATTACGATGTTTGTACGTTCTTTAAATAACCGGTACTACGAGCCTATGTTTTTAATCTTACCTCATCAATATATCATCACTTGAATGCAAGAACTGGGTAACTCCAAAAAATTATTTTTGACATATCAGTCTATTTATAGCTAAATTACATAAGAATTGAATGCAATAACTAGACAACTCTCTTTTCTGCTAACCTAATGCCATCTGTTGGCTAGTGTAATAATTAGACAAACAGAACTACGAGTATTTTCTCACTGGAAGAATTAGATATTTGAGATTTTCAAGAACTTGAAGAATTGAATTACCTAGTTCTTGCAATCAGGTAACGATATTGAGAAAAAGTCTTAACATACGTTTTAGGACTTGCCCTGATTCACACAATTTATTAAGAAATTGTTTAAAAGCACTGTATCTCAAAACGATAACCAACTTTCAGATTCATGGTTGAGCTTTTCTAGCTGAACAACTCGAGCTGAACTAATATTGCCGACTACTCTCTCTAACAACTGACTCTAAACATTTGTAACTGCACTACCTCTCATTGACTATTAAAGCTAAACTGTTATAGCGAGCTACCCTTAGATGTTACCTCATGTTTCGCAGAATCACGCGGAAAATGATACAAGTAGCATGTTTCTACTGTTCTTTGGATTGTATTTCTAAATCCATATTTTTAAGGACTGGATATAGTCAAGTAGAGTTTATCTTGAAGATAAGAAATTTTTGAAACAAAGTCCTTTATTTACTCATAATTTTAGCATTGTTGATTAAGAGATATTATTAAGGAATGGTTTCATTATGGTCATCTTGCGTTGGTTCACCTTTATATCTTTGTTTTCAAGTTCAGCTTTCTTTTCAACTTCAGCATTTCAAAATCTCCCTCTCTCTGCCTCGAAATATATATATATATATACATACACATACAGATATATATATATATATATATATATATATATTTATATATACATACACATACAGATATATATATATATATATATATATATATATATATATATATATATATATATATATATATATATATATATATATATATATATATAATTTCAAAGCAATATATTAAAATAACTCTTTTCTATATTTATTGATAAGTAAAAAAACATTCAATCAATGTCGAAAAACATATATGTGGACTTAAAGATATAGCTGTTTTATTAAGTCTCAACATGAAGTTTGAAATAACTTAGCATATGGTATTATATATATCTGGAAATTAAGGGGATGGTGGACTTTCAAATTACCAAAAATCGAGCAAAAATTGGAATTTTTTTTGGGGGTGTATTAATATTTTAAATACATGTAAATATTGGAATGAAATGCATTTAAAATGTGTAGTGAAAAGAAAAATGAAAAATTGGTGGCTTTAGAGTAGTAAGTATTAAAGGTAGATAAAAAATTATCTTTTAAATGACTTTTTCTCAAAATGAGAAATTTCCAGATTTGCAAGTCTTTAAAATGCTCCTCGCGTCATAATTTTTGACGAAATTTTATGAAATTTATAATAAAGATTCCTGTAATACATCAAAATAAAGTTATGTATCCATTTTAGGATTCGAGGTCATTTAGGTTATAAAAGTTTAACTTTAGTGGAGAAAAGTACAAAAATTTCGCAAAAATTCAGAGTACAAGCATAAAAATATTTTCTAAAAATTAACTATTCAACGAAAGTACAAAAAAATACATAACTTTGTTTAGAAAGTATTTATAAGCAATATAAATGCAAAATTAAGGGGAAAAGTTTAAAATTGAGTCACAAGGAGCATTTTAAAGAAGGGTAATTTAATTTAAATTTTTTAATTATAAAATATTTTTTTTTAATTTTTTATAAAATTTTATAACATTTTTAATATTGTTATACTTTAATGAATATATATACAAAATTTCGTATCTCTGTGGTAAAAATTTCAAAAATCGTTTTGAAAGGTCCACCATCCCCTTAAGGTGATTTTAAACAAAACTTTAGATGAAAGCAGAATATAAATAATATTAAAAGTTTAGCCTCAGCTTAAGCGTTAATAACTTTAATACTATTTAATACCATTAAATGTTATTTATATAAGAGGTCTCGTTTGCATGTCAATAAGTTAGAAATGTTTAAAAAACTCTTTCAAATAAATATATATATATATATATATATATATATATATATATATATATATATACATAAATTCAGTAATTTAAACAATTAGAGATAACATCAGCTTCGGACTTTCAGGCAATTTATTTTTACCTTAAAGATTCTATTAAAATTTCTCATATAGTCTTCTCACAGAAAATAAAAACTATCTTTCTACAAGATTTAGATTGTAAAGAATATTGGGTTTAAATATTTTTCTACAAATAAAATAAAATTTAATATAACTGAAATTTGCATACTGTTAATATTTATTCTGTAAACGCAAGTCAAAATTTAATTAGCTTACCAAATTACCATTATATATTACGGATCGTATGTTAAATGATTTTTTAAAACGCCAACTTTAACTATACATAATAGTTATTTCACCGTTCATATCTACATAACTATACGTACATAATAATTAAACTTTATTTGATAATGCGCAATATCTGCCACATAAAAATGAATGTCAAACATTTAACTCTAAGGATGAATTTAATAATATTAATTTGAAATATGTCTAAACCGGTAATTAAGAACTTGAAATATAAGTATCTTTAACTGTGACTCTTCGATCATAATTAGTCGCAGAGAAGATAGAACTACATTCATATTCTATTGACAAGATCACATTTTAATATAGTTTAATACGATAACTAACCAAATAAGGAACCAAAATGAGTTTACTTCAAAAAATTATATATATATATATATATATATATATATATATATATATATATATATTTAAATATATATATATATATATATATATATATATATATATATATATATATATATATATATATATATATATAAATATGTATATATATATATATATATATATATATATATATATATATATATATATATATATATATATTTATTTATATATATATTTTAAATATATATATAAATAAATATATATATATATATATTTTAAATATATATATATATATGTGTGTGTATGTGTGTGTGTGTGTATGTGTGTAATGCTCTGTACATCACGTAGTGGAGAAGATGATACACCCAATATTCGCGGGCGCGATTCAACACTTTTGTAGTCGAGGTTGAGGGGCGAAAAGAGACTTGAGGAACACTAAGTCAGGCATATTGTAATCCGCACATAGGGAAGAAAAAACCCACAGAGGAGAGGCATTGGAATGACGCACACAACAGACATGCGACGCATATTATTTTATTCCGGGTTAATCTGCAGACAAATATTATTCAGCAAAACACAGGTATCTTGACAACTGGACACACGCAATATCAACGCCACCGGTCCCTGCCGGGACGCATTCAGAAGGCAGATTTTACATCGTCATATCGGACAGCAGCGGATCAGCGCGAAAACAGAACAAGGTTAATAAGAGAGGCTAGGAAACAGCGCTAGGACGACACCAGGACAAGACATAGATAGACAGTGAAAAGCCCGCCGAATACTTTTGCAGAAGGTTATAAAGTGTAGGGGTACTGACCTCGGGGAAATCGTTTTATTGGCTAGAATTGGGCATCTGACTTGATTACATAAGTGTCGCATGATGTTCCGAAAGCCGCAACGTGGTAGAAACATCACGTGGTGTTGATTCATGTTTACAAATATCTTTAACGTGCGTGCACTAAGGGGTAATATGAATGGTTTTTTCGTTAATTCCTAAGTCGCAATTAGAAGAAAGGGATTGTTCTTTATTCAGAGGAAACAAGGATAGTTTTACATACGCATTAAATATACAATGGTGGGCAGTTATTATCACATATATGTATATATATATATATATATATATATATATATATATATATATATATATATATATATATATATATATATATATACACCATGTCAGAAAAAAATGTATGCATCCAGACAAATCGAGCTACTATCACGAAACTTGGAATGTAGTCTGGTTTAAGATACCATTAGACATCCGGTGGTATCAAGGCAAATCATTCGAAGACGACTGGCCGACGCAGGTATAAGGAACCGACGTCCATTAAGACGCTTACCACTGACCTCACATCATAGGCAGTGTTGATTGGATTTTTGCCGACCTCGGACAAGCTGGAGTGTGACCGACTGGAGACGTCTGATCTTCAGCGAAGAATCCCGATTCAGTCTCAATGCTGATGACCAGTGCATACGCGTGTGGAGGCGGCCAGGCCAAAGGTCCGGATCGGCATTTGTTGTTGAGAGGCATATGGCTATTACACAAGGTGTGCAGTGTGGAGAGCGATTTATTGTGACGTACGATCACCCCTAGTCTTCCATCAACGCCCTCTGACGGCACGCAGTTACGTGGACGAGATTTTAACGCCAGTTGTACTTCCTATGCTATCAAGTAACCCAGGTGCCATTTATTAGCAAGATAACGCTCGTCTACATACTGCGCGACTCTTCCAACAATGTCTTCATGGATATGACGTACTACCATGCCCTGCCAGGTCACCCGACCTCTCGCCTACAAAGCACGTCTGGGACGTGCTTGGAAGGCAACTGCAGTCGTCCCGTAATACTGGTGAATTAACTGCCCAGTTGCAAAGATTACGGCATGATCTTCCGCAGGAGGTCATAGGTCACCTCACTAATTCGATGCCACGCCGTGTTTCGGCTTGTATACCTGCCAGATGTGGATTTACTGATTTGTAACATTTTTCCTTCCATATCTTCTTAACAAAACGGTCTTTTCTTCTGAATTTGTAATCATTTGCTTATCTCCTCATATACTACATACATGTTAAGTTTCGTGATAGTAACCCGTTTCCTTCTGGGTGCATATATTTTTTGTGACAGAGTGTATATATATATATGTATATATATATAATTTCAAATGGCAAGGCAAAAGAGATTACGAAGGAACGATGAAGTAAAGACAGAAGTTCTGAAGTCATTGCACTAGGAGCCTTCTTGCTTCCCAATAACTCGACACCCTTGTGGATCCGCGAAGTGCACCACATCGGAGCAGGTGGTCCCTTTCCATTACTTCTCCAGAATCGCATATTGATCAAGAAGTCTCGGTGAGATGTCTATTCGATGTAGATGGGTACCGTAGACAGACGGAAGGCCGCAAATGCATCACGTCATTAGTTTATCAGGTATAAAAGAAGGGCTTATTATCGTCCAACTTTTAAAATCTGTACAAGTCTGAAGATCCCGCAAAAAATTAGTGGCAAATAATTTTTTTAGAAACAGTTTAATCTTCAAATAGAGAGTATCTGTATTTAAATGTTGTAGTAAGTTGGCACCTGTTTTTGCAAGGAAATCCACTTGGGTGCAACGTATATCCACTCCTTATACTGCACCCTGGGCAACGCCCCTGGTGGCTAAAGTAATCTACAATTTTGGCATGCGGTCCCCTTGCTCTGCTTCCTTGAAATTTGATGCTTTACAGTGGAATGCGAGTAGATTATCCTAGTACAAAAAAATCCAGATATGTACAGGGTGTTTCAAAACTATATGTCAGAAATGTATAGGTAGGTAGAGAGGACCTAAATAAGCAGATTTCGTAACGGAATGTGGGTGCGGAAATGCAGCGTTGATGTGTTAACAAAGTAAGGCAGTATTAACAACAGGTAAGAGAAAATTCGAGTAGAGAGAAAGAAAAGTAACAATTTGCTTATCAAACAGTTTGCAATAGGTGCTCGAAAGAGCGATCACCAACAGCGATAGAAGCGACACAGCGGCTGCGCATGGATTGGCGTACATTAGTAAAAATGTCAGGCATGTCACGCACATTTCCAGCACCAACAGACAGTCGGGCGACCATATCTTCTTCAGATGTTGTGGGAATATCGTACACCATGCTGTTAATGTGACCCCAAAAGAAGAAATCCAAGAAAGTCAAATCTGGAGAGCGTGGAGGCCAAGGAACAGGCCCGCTCCGTCGTTTACAATAATGGCCGTAGACAGCATCCAGGTGATTCCTGACGTTCCTGCTGATGTGAGATGGGGATCCATCATTCTGGAACCACATTTGTGTCCGACCAGCTGGAGGAACATCGACCAGAAGTTCAGGTAAGAATTTGTAGGAAGATGCCGTATGTGTAGCTGGTTAAACGAAGAGTAGGATGTACGGTCCTACTAAGTTATTGTTCAGAATGCCTGCCCAAACATTAATGGAAAACTTTTCTTGGTAGCCATGTGTTCTTGTGCCATGTGGGTTTTCATGAGCCCAAAGTTGAGAATTATGAGTGTTAAACATATCCAACCAAGAAAAAGTAGACTCACCAGTGAACTAAACATCCGCAGGGGAGGTGGGAGTAGCTGCAGAATGCTGAAGTTACCAACGGGCAAAGTTGACACGCAAAGGGTAATTGGGAGGGGCAATGCTTGCACTGTCTGCAAATGATACGGGTGCATTTCCTCTTCATATAAAGTCCTACATACAGTTGCACGGCTCACACCAAACGCCCGTAAAACAGCTCTCGATCTTGACGAAGGCCTATCCTGTGCGTAATACTCCTTCTCCCACTGTAGGCAATCTATGATATCTTCCAGTGTCCGTATTATTCCTGGAAGCATTTTTTTTCAATGCGGAGGCACTTGTCACGAAGACAGTCGCCTATAATTCACCACAGATTTGTTGGCCATTTTATTATGGGGGCGCCATATAGGCGGACCAGCATTTCCCCCTATGAAGGGACGACACAAACGGAGGCATTTTAGTGGCGCTTCTCCAGGATTCGATCCGAGCACCCTCATCACCGAAAACCATCGCGCTATACAACAAGGCCGCCACGGTCTGCCTGGAAGCATAAAACGATCAACTCGTGCACAACTACCTATGAAGATGCTGGAATGTTCGGCAATCCGGCGCATTCCTACCCAAATATCACTCCATGTACATCCTTTGAGCAGCCGGTCCATTTCCTTGCGCTGCCCCATACATGAAATGCATGTCGGCAACCTTTGCATTGGTGTAACGATGCATGTTGCTCATAATCCGTGCGGGGAATGACGATTCAAACCAGCGAAGCGCTTTTATTCGCAAAACTCAAGAAGGCCATCTCGAGGCATTTCCGCACCCACATTCCTATACGAAATCTCCTTAATTAGGTCCCCTCTAGCTGCCTTTACATTTCTGACATATAGTTTTGAAACACCCTGTATATATATATATATGTATATGTTGTTTTTTGTCACATTGTGTATATATATATATATATATATATATATATATATATATATATGTATATAGTCGATTTCGGTAAATCGGACCACATCGAGACGCGACCATTTTGGTCCTAATGACC
>OU015502.1:24937639-24950139 GCA_907164885.2 Dolomedes plantarius | reverse complement strand
ATATACAAGGGTCAGTCAATAAATTAGTTACTATCCTCCGTAAAAATCTCGGTGAAAGAGATATTTCGTTGAAACTTTGTGGCAACACGGAGCGTCAGATGCTGCGGCAGGGGCAGTAGCTGCTTTGACGTGGCAGTTTAAGTTCGCTTGCTAATGAGTCGTGAATATGTTTCGGCAGCTTCCAGTGAAGCCAAAATTTGAAGTTCTTTCATTATCTGCATCCTGTGGGCAAAAGGTTGTGACTACACTGACATTTATCGGCAGTTTCAATTATTCATATTGCACGAAATGTACGGTGATAACAGAACATCGTGTCAATCTGTCGCCAAGTGGTATATGTCTTATTCGTGAACGGCTGTAAAGATATCGAGTATAAAGTTCTTCAATTTCGACGACAAATGAGAACGTTGAACACGTAAATGAACTCATTATCCAAAACAGACATGCCACAGTAGGCGAGATCTATTGACTGACCAACACATAGTGCAAAGATTTGAAAGTGGACGAAAATTTTTTGGAACGATATCAACATGAAGGAAGTTCTTTTTGGGACTAAATCGGGACCGGTGACGAGGCTCGAGTTTATTTCGTACCTGAAATGAAACGCATCTTTCTCGAAAGAAATGCCGAACACTTCCATCCGCTCGGAATATGCTGGCGCTGTTTTTCTATAGAGAAAGTGTAGTGAGTACCGAATTCTTGCTGAAGGGTGCCATAAATTAATGCAGCGTCGCACTGTAACACCTTGAAGTGGTTGCGAAAGTCGCTTAAGGGGACAGTGGACTTTCAAAGTTGTGAAATTTGTCCAAAAATTCGATTTTTTTATTTTATTGAATTGTGGAACTACGGAAGAGTAGGAATGTGTTGCAAAATGAATTTTTAATTTCTGTGATTTTTTTCATAGTTATAGGCATTTGTATTTAATTTAGATATTATGTGGTTACTAATAGCAATAACTTTAAATGTGTTTTTCTCAAAATAAAAATTTGAATGTCTTACGAATATTCAAACTGTTCCAGGTGCATTTCTTATTATCGTATTACTTTGAAATTTAAGTTTTATATGCTTAACTGTATATCAAATAAATCTTATTGAAAAAAAATAAGCTTCGTAGCTCAGAATTTCTAAATTTTGTACTTGAAAAGATGATTTATAGGTATTTTGCGTAATAAAAATGGTGTTTTCACTATTATTATTTTTTTCTCTTTATTTTTAATGAATGCTTAAAATAAGCAATAAGTTTCGTTGTTAGTTCTATAAAGTATCCTGTACATACAAATTACAATATTATATGCAAAAGAAATGCGCACGGAACATTTCTAATTAGGCCAATTTTTGATATAATTAATAATTAATCATTCATAAATTATTAATATTTCATCTTTAAATTTTAACCACTTTTACATATCTATGTTACTAATCACATATTCAAATTTCAAGCAAATCCATTCAAAACAAAAAAAGTTAGGTTTGAAGGTCCACTGTCCCGTTAAAGATCGACGACAAGGTAAACTTTCAAAAGGCATTTTGCTCTTCCATGACAATGCGAGACCGTATGCGGCGACCCTAACGAGGGATCTTCTGAAAAAGTTTAAGTGGGAAGTGTGGAATCTTGCCCCATGGGACTTCTACGTCTTCGGACCCATGAAACAAGAACTTGCAAGGCGACGATATCACTCCGATAATGAGGTAAATGTTGCAACCCAACAAGTCCTCACAAGTCCGTGATTCCAACGTGAAATAATAATGAACCATATAATAGAACTCATAGTGTTTATTTCTTCACCAAAACATACAGAAATGAATCAAATTTTGGACATTAACTTGTAGTTCTCGATATGAGCACCCCTCGTAGCTCGGGACACATATAGCCGATAGTCGACCTCCATCCAGGTATGCTCGACCATAGCAGGAGTCAGTCGCTATTGTAGTAGTGATTCTGTCCGATAAATGGCATAGTCCCTGATCTTCTCACAGTAAACAATGTTTTTCATGTAACTCCCCCCCCCCAAAAAAAAAAGTCTAGAGGGGTCAAATCAAGATTCTTGGTGGCTAAACAAATTGTACTGTCCTTTCCTATCCAACGTCAAAATTCACGTAGGATAGAGCATGCCGTCACAGCGTCGGCGCATACCTCTACCGCAGTCACGGCCACCATGACATAGAAAAATAAAACTCCCAAATTTAACATACCATCTGCTGCTAACATACCATCTGCAAAATCCGATCTGTCGATTGGTGTTCCTGGTGTGCACAACTGATATCAAGGGCACATTTATTGATGACCCTGTATATATATATATATATATATATATATATATATATATATATATATATATATATATAAATCTGACTACCAATAACATTTTTTTCCGAAAACTATCAAATGAGTTATGGCCATAAATAATAATATGCATCAAGCAAAATATATATCTGTAAAGAATGTGTCTTGATTATATCAACACTCTGGAATGCCTAATATGCTTTGTTAGTGTATATGGAATTAATATATTTTGCAATGCCCATTTACGTATTGTTTATAAAAATATTAAAAAGAAATGCGAAATATTGCCTCCAATAACAAGTCTTCCGAAGACCACTAAAAGAAAATTTATCTTAAATAACATTGAAATCTGAACTGTTCATTGAGTTTACGAAGGAATATATATATATATATATATATATATATATATATATATATATATATATATATATATATATATATATATATATATATATATAACATGTACTTAATATATCGGAACTCTAGAATACCTTTTGCTATATAAAGAGTTAATATTGCCTGTAATGCATTTCTAAGGTACAGTGAAATAAAAATATGTAAATAACTCGAAATATTACTTTCACTAACATTTCCTCTGAAAACCATCAAAAGGCTAACATCTATAAAGGTAATATTTTTCTATAAATAATGTTTAATAAATGTATGGCCACTTTGAAATACCTCATATGCAATATTAATACCTATGGAAGTAATATTTTGGAATTTTAATATGGAATCAATTAATACGCAATTACTATTCAATTCTACGGTGCAGTAATCTGTAAATATGTAAACGATTTGAAATATTAGCTTCAGTGACAACTTTTCCGAAAAGCCAGTAAAAGAATAACGGCCTGAAAGAAATTATAATTTTTTATTATATATTAAGAAAAATTTACATCCATAAATTATATCTATTAAATAAATGGACACTCTAGAATACGTTTCATATTTTATTAGTAAATATGAAATTAACATTTTCTGTTATGAAATTCCGTGGTACAGTCAACTAAAAATAGTTGAACAACTTCACATATTATCTTGAATGGCAATTTTTCAATAAGATTGATGGCCGAAATCCCATTTCATGAGTCATACGTTTAATAGATTTAAATAAGTCATGCATATTTAAATCACGATCCGCTATTTATTTACGTGGACATCAGTCAAATTAATTACTCGTTCCTCTGGCGTACGTTTTATACTACGGCACGACCCTATTAATCACAATCAATGCATCAAAACCTGCTCCCAGAGTATTGCCTCTAAAATTTTAATGCAATGCTAAATTACTCACTCTAATGCTCTGATTGCATTACCTTGTCACTGTGTCATCGGAATCGGAAGTAAATGCTTGTTTAGGGAGAACATATAACATAATTCCTCATCATAGGGTGAAAACAAACATTGTCAGCGCGAGAGTTAGGCTGTTAAATCTGCTGTCAGAGATGTACTGTTGTTTACGTCCAGCTTACAAATACGATAAACACCTGGTTTAATATGTTATTTTGTGATTTTATGATATCACGTATATGTACACACAATCGTCATATCAGTTCAGGGATATAATATTTTGTTTGAAGGAGTAGGTGAAATACGATTTTGGTGTAGCTATATTGTTTTGTTAAATATTCCATCTCTTTTATCCCTTGTAAAGTTAAATTGTAAACTTTGAATTATTTAATATAAGTCTTTGAATTATTTAATATAAGACATACATGACAATTCAAAAATGGTACAAAAAATACTTAAACAAATTTAGTTTTTTTAAGGGGGTCCTGGACACATTTTCATTTTTTTTATTTATTGAGTTAAAATTTTGAATTTTTTACCATGTTTTTATTAACTTGCTTTCTTGTTTGTGTGTGTGTTTGTCCAGTATAAATCTTGCCATCGATTTTTAACTAACTTACCGACTAGCTAGACATTTGAAAATTTTAGAATAGCTCAGAACACGATGACAATGCATTATTTTAATACTTTTAGCCATCTTTAAGCAGAATTGAATTCAGTTTCAGTTAATTTTGTTTTGTAGACTGGTGCAGCCATCTATCGGAACGAAAAGTTAAACGCAAAATAACTTCCAATTAACTTCATTTTCTTTCAAGTTGATGGGATAATTCCTCAAAAAAATTTTAAAAAAGTATTTATTAATACATAGAATTGTCAAGTTTATTTGATTCAACAGAAAATTTAAAAATATGGTATATAAAAAGTTCTTTTTATCTTGGAATTATTTGTGATGGTTAACCATAAAATTTGTAAAGAAAATCACATCATAAAATTTCTCATAAGTTAAAAAAAATATAAATTAAAAAATTTAAAAAAAGGGGGGTAATTTAAAATCGTTATAACTCCAAATATTATTTGTCGAGTTTCAATTTTTTTTTCATTCAATTAAACAGAAAAATAGAAATTTTAAATTTTATTTAGCATTTTTAAAGTATTAAATTTAAAAAAATTAAAAATAGTTAGAGAAAAAAATTTCAAAAAAATTAATGTGTAACTTATTTTTTAAAAATCATATTTTCAAAAGTAAATATTTTTTTCAAATTTTCTGAATCAAAATTAAAGTAAAATAATTGAAAAAGACATGTTCCAAGTTTGAACAATTTATCTTTAACGGTTCTTATACAAATTTAAAGACGAGAAATGGTGAAAAACTCATCATGCAGAAAACGCACTTAAAGGTTTAAACAAAGATTGGCTGCTATTAGAATATTGCAAAATATAATATAATAATATCTCCTGTTCTAATTAAGATATAAACATGATTTAAACGTCCTTTTAAGCGAAAAAGTACAGAAAAATTTTTAATGCAATAAAACTTTTTTCAAAAATTTGAAGAATTTTGTGTCATGGGCCACTTTAAATTGAAATTCGAAGTTAAAAACATTTTTGTTTTTTATACATGCGTGAAATCAGTAAACTTACTTTCATAACTTATTCCATTTCAAGATAAGAATTACTTCAAAATATTTTGTTCTCTTCATTTATAAAAAAATCATTTTTTAAATTTTTAGTTATTCCAAGGGGCAAATTTTATACAGCAGGTTTTTCATCTTGGAAAATATTTCCAGAAGGTTTGCTGTAAATCAAATTTCCTGGGTATAAGTTAATGATAAAGCAACTTAGACACGCTATTGAAAATTCTCAGAAACGCCTTACAAGAAATTTTAGATTTATACTTTTAAAGATTATAAATCATTGACAAATATACTTATAGCGAAGTTAAAAAGAATTACATAAGAAGTAAATTTCAGAAACGGTTATGGGTAGATTTTCAGCTGAGTATACAATAACAGTACTGCACAAATGCCACACTTATCCATTGTATAACATAAGCCATTAAATTCTTAGAGCTAAAAAGCCTTTAGAATCAAATGTGCTTTTAAAGTCTTTTAAGTGTTTTAAGCCAACACAAAGTATACTTCTCTTTGGAAGGTTGTGTCCCGGGTTACCTTAAATAATGAAACTAATTAAATTGCCATAAACCTGTTATTATATGAAAATGTTATGCAATTGGCTATAGTATACTTTATTGGAAATTTTATATACTGAATTTCAATATAAAATAATTCGTTTAAAAATGCTATAAAAGTGCTGTTATTAGTAAATATTATGTAATTGGCTATATTATACTTTATTTAGAATTTTATGTACTGAAATTCAATATAAAATAATTTTTTTTAAAACTGCTATAAACGTGTTGTTGTTTGTAAATATTATGTAATTCGCTAATGTATACTTTTCAAGTTTTTTTATTCTATTTCACTTCAAGAAACAAAATTTACTAAATTGGAATATTCGCATTGTTATTTGACAATATTATTCTGTTTAATAAAGTATACTTTTAAGGGAATTTTATATCTGGCGTCTCCTTAAGGAACGAAATTTAATAGAATTGCAATACAGGAATACCCCGAAGTTACGCGATTCGTCTGACCGACGAAAGATTGCGTAAGTCGAATTCGCGTAAGTCGGGGTACAACTTTGCATATAAATACATATAAATTTTGTCTAACTGGGACCAAAAATTTACAAAAACACTTGATTAAAGGAATAATATTGTATTACATATTAATGTTATACTTATGTACAAGATATTAAAAAAATTATGTTGATGATTTTAAAATATCTAATCCAAAGTAGTCAGGCGTTTTAATGACTTTTTTGCTAGAAGAATTTCTTCATAGCAGACTAATACTTTTTTTTTACTCCTTGTTTTGTCGTGATCGTGCGATCTATATTAGATTCTACATACTCTAAAAAATCTTTTGGTGCAATTTTCTGTCCCGCGTTTTCTTAAGGAATAAAATTCATTAAACTGCAATACACATGTCATTATTTTAATATGTTATGCAATCTAAAACATAATTTTCTTTAGAATTTTGTGTCCAACGTTCCCTTAAAAGGAATGAAATTAATTAAATTGCAATAAACGTACTATTATTTGATATAACATGCAATCTGATATAAGCTAATAATAAAGGCTTCTAAACATACATATCTATATATTTAAGTTGCTAAGTCGACTGTCTGGGCAGTCCGTGAGAGAAAGCTACTGCATCAATTTACTTCATTTTGATCTTGAACGAAAGATTGTAATCTGTAGATTTGTCAAATTTGGTTTTTGTAACCGCAATTTCTATTAATTAGTCATAATTTGGAATTACAAATTGATTTCTGCGCATGCTTAGAGACATGTTTTAATGATAAACACGTTTATTCCGAGGAGTCTCTCTAGATCTCTCTCTGCCATTTTTATTTTATGATAATTATGTTTGTGAAAGATAAGATTAAACCTGATGGAAACTGTTTCTTTCTACCTGTTTAATTAACGATAATTTACAATTTAAAAAAAATTGCTTTCTGCGCATGCTCAGTGACATTTTTAAATCCGCCTTTAGATACTCACTGAGTACGAGACTGCGTAGACAAGGTAATTTGTTTCTGCGCATGGTCAGTGACATGCTTAAGTCTGGCTTTAGATATTCACTAAGCACAAGGCCGCATAAACACGTTAATTTGTTTATTCTGAGGAATATCTCTAGCTCTGTCTCTACCATTTTAATTTTTAATTATGTTTGTGAGATTTAGAATTAAACCTGACGGAAATTGTTTATTTACCCCTGTTTCACACTGTGTACGAAGTTTTTAGTTTGTCATTCAGTAACTCTATTTTTTTATTGGGTTCAATAGTAAATTTCTAAATTATAATTTGTAAGGTATACACAAGATTCGATTCACAAGAATCGAACTTTTGAGTGAATTAAAGAAGCTGCTTTAGATATGCTAATTTCGGCATACGCGCTTAGTATAAATACCACGCAGCGTCATTAAGAAAAAAAAGAGAGAGAGGTTGTTAAGGTTGAAAAGGTGTTATCCTGCGCTAGTGCTTAGCGGGCCAAAAGTTTACATGGCAGTACTGCTGGTTTGACTTACTGTTCGTGAGTATAAAAATATATTGTTCTTGAAAGCTGTGTTTATACATTCCGTACAAGTAGTACGCATGCTTATTGCTGTAAAAGACAATTATATGTGCAACGAATTCAATAAACATTGTTTCATGTATAAACTGTGTTTGCTTCAAATTCAAATAGAGTGCCACTTCAAATTATATACACCCAAGTCTGGGTAGAAGTGAGCATAGATACTCTATACTGGCGCCCGAAAATATATATACCCTGGTAGTTAGCGTTACATTTGTAACGAACAACATAATTGAAATTAAAAACTGTGTACTGTGTACTTATATTGATAAAATTGTTGCAAGTACTTATATACTATTTAAAAAATGAGTGTTGTAGAACAAAATCCTGCTGGAAATTTTCCTCGGGTAAATATGGTTCAGCATTTTGCGCCATTCGAAGCCACCTTCAATGGCGGCCCCTCAAGCCAATTCCTAAAGAAAATTGAGCATTACTTTCAGCAACAATGCACCCCAGAGGGGGATAAACTTAAAATTGCTCTAGCCGCTTTAAGAGGTAGTGCATATCAGTGGTACACATGCATGCAAAGCAGTAATCTGATTTTTGACTATTTGTCATTCAAGCAACAGTTTCTTAGTGTTTTTCCAAAGACCTTTAATCAAAGTGAAATTGAAGCGGAAATTTATTCGCTAAGGCAACGTGAAGGTCAGTCTGCGTTAGATTTTGCTACGGAAAAGATTTCCAAGTGTGAGGAATATTTAGAAGGGGTGACGGAAGCGATAATCTTAAAAATAGTTATCCAACGTTTGAAGCCAAGTGTTCAAGATTTTTTAGATAATCAAACAATTACAAGCAAGGTTACCCTCCTTCAAGCTTTAGCTAAACATGACAATAGGTATTTCTTCGCTACCCCGTACCGTCATTCAGGTACGAGAAGTTTTATACACCCGCGCCAAAATTTTTCGCGAGTTTCAAACCAGCAGCGTAAGCAGTACCGCAGGCAAAATAATAGAAGCGCACGGCGTTATAATGAAATTAGTGCACTTAAAGAAAATAATATGCAAGCACCTTACTTGCACTGGCAAGTTGATTCACATGATATGGTTCAACCTGTTGAAACTGTTTGGTCAAATGTATTATTTTGTCCGAGTAGTAATCATTATTTTGAGAACAGTGAAAGTCAGGGTATTTTTGTGGCTTATAAAGAAAGTGAGTCTAGCTGGAATGATGAGGTAATTCCAGTACAAATTTCTGAAAATAGTGCCGATACTAATGCTAGTGGTTTAGAAAATAAATCATCTGACACTTCTATTAATGCTATACCTGATATTTTAGATGATATTCACACATCTGTTAATGAAGGAAATTTAGTAGATGACGAAGTATGCGTGACGGAAGTTAGTGAATACTTATTAGTTGACGACAATAAAAATTCTTTAAACGATAGTAGGAACTCGCTAGGTAATGATGATATTATTTCAAGTTTCCATCCGAATGAGGATGCTGTAGGCCAGGTTGATAATATGGTTTTAAATAAAGTACATGAAAACCAGACTGAGAATCAAGATGAAAAGTTGACACAGAGTTATACTGTAAGTAGTTTAGCTGATGCTTCGGAAGTTATAGACGTAGGTTGTATTAAAACGCACCAGTACGAAAAGCTTAATCTTCCTAAAACTGAAGCAGTGTTAAAGAATTTAAATTATAACGATTCTGATGTCGCAAGTTTCAAAGAGACTTTTTCGTCAAAAGAGGATAAAACTAAAGTTAAGGGGGATAAAAAACGTGAAAAAGCGCCTTCAGGTTCCAGCATTAAAACTGCAAATACTGAAGTAATTAAGGCGGTAAACAAGAAGTTGCATAAGCACCAATACCAAAAACAGAGTCAGTTTGTTGAAAAACATGACACAAGTAGAGAGATAAAGCCAGTAACTAAACACGTTGGTGCGGCGTATAAATTTGACAAAGTAGAATATGCATTAAAATCTAATACCGATACAAGCAAAAGTACGAAGAAAGGTAAAGTGTGCACTACAAAAACTCCATCAAAGGATGAATGCGTCGCTGATAAGGTACACAAGGTTATCAAAAGGAAGAATGACAATTTTAAAGTTCCTTTGCATAAGTGCAGGAAACGGAAGATTTCTGCCGCCCAGCAAGGTTGGCCTCCTCCCAAGAGACCTCCTGTCCATCGTCAAGCCGGACCAGCGCCTCAGGACCTACGACCTGCTGCACGAAGGATGCCCACACGGTCAACGAACCCCTTTACTAGGACTGCGACCATCAAGAGAGGTTCCACGGATTGGACAGACTGGTGCAAGGAAGTTGCTGCATTCATGAGGAACAAGTCTTGTATCAATTCTCTTATTCTAACTCCCACCCTTTAATAAAACCGAACCAAATTGGTTTGAAGTTCCCCATTGTATATACTGTGTAAACATTTTGAGGGGAAGGAGTGAGCCACTGAAAAAAAAACGGCATACTGTTGTTTTATAAATTTTTGAAGGGGACATGTAGTGACTAGGAAAAAATACATACTGCACAATATACCAATTAACCACTAATGTACTAACTTCACAAAAAAATAACACATGTACATTATAAATTGGGGGAGAGCAGATACAGTCAGGAAATGTCATGCTGTGCAATTGTGTTGTCACTTTTAATTAAAATAGATATTCTAGGGCGCAGTTGGCCATCCCAGTATCCGCAACTCTGCAAATCCACTGTTTGATGGTGTCACCTGGACCCTTCAGGGTTAGTTTTGTAAAATGGTAGTGGCGTTTTTCCCCCACACAACGTGTGGAAGGTTTTTTGGCTTTGCCACCCATTATGTAAAAAGTCAGACCAGCACGCGTTTTCAATTAGTTAACTGAATCCGTTCAGACCTCAGTTACCTAATTTTTTTTTCGAGGGAGGCCAGTGTAAGGTATACACAAGATTCGATTCACAAGAATCGAACTTTTGAGTGAATTAAAGAAGCTGCTTTAGATATGCTAATTTCGGCATACGCGCTTAGTATAAATACCACGCAGCGTCATTAAGAAAAAAAAGAGAGAGAGGTTGTTAAGGTTGAAAAGGTGTTATCCTGCGCTAGTGCTTAGCGGGCCAAAAGTTTACATGGCAGTACTGCTGGTTTGACTTACTGTTCGTGAGTATAAAAATATATTGTTCTTGAAAGCTGTGTTTATACATTCCGTACAAGTAGTACGCATGCTTATTGCTGTAAAAGCCAATTATATGTGCAACGAATTCAATAAACATTGTTTCATGTATAAACTGTGTTTGCTTCAAATTCAAATAGAGTGCCACTTCAAATTATATACACCCAAGTCTGGGTAGAAGTGAGCATAGATTCTCTATAAATTCTTTCTTCTTAATATTATGATTTTCAACTTTTTAGAAACGATGTGTTTAATATAATTTGTGTATTAGTACATTTATTTACTATCCAGCCGTCATGTTTTGACGGGCACCAACTAGTGCTAATATAAATTACTTGTGACTAGCATCATACTAGATAATGTCGTTCTCCTTCAGCCAAGTAATCATATTTTTGATTGGTTAAGACAAACGAATCACATGTTCACCAGAAAAATTGATCTCTTTTTTCAACTCGTAAATACTGTACAATTCTAGGTAACTTTTCTTTTTGTATTCACATCACAAGCTATAAAAATGATAGAAATAAGATGAAAAATTTTTCACAAGAAATATGAATTTTAACTGTTCAGAAATACTCTAGAATTATGGGTAACTTTTCCTTTTGTATTCCCATCACAAGCTAAAAAAAAGTACAAATAAGACGAAATTTTTTCACAAGAAATATGAATTTTAACTGTTCGGGAATACTGTAGAATTCTAGGTAACTTTTAATTTTGTATTCACATCACAAGCTATAAAAAATGTAGAAATAAGACGAAAACTTTTTTACAAGATTTATGAATTTTAACTGTTCGGGAATACTGTAGAATTCGAGGTTACTTTTATTTTTGCATTCACATCACACGCTATTAAAAAAAAGTAGAAATAAGGCGAAACATTTTTCACAAGAAATCTGAAATTTAACTGTATTGAATTCCCAAAATGTTTCAACTCACAGATTAATATCATTGTGTTTTCAGCTTTTCCGCACTTAATTCTTTGATATCTAATTCATGCGATTGCTCCAACAGTTAAAACTAATGCATTTATTCTACAAGAATATAAGCGTATTAAAAATAACTTCATGCATTTAAACGTAACAATAAATTGAGCGCACTATTTAGAAACCATGTTTTGAGTGGCATTTAATCCAATTACAAAGAATTTTCCCCTTATAATTTGTTTGAATACCGTAATACAATAAACTGGAAAATTCCAGAAAGCAATTTATTCCAAATGCATATTTCTCCTTGTTAGGATAACAAATATATACAAATTCGGGCTAAACTAGAGTCATAGATTTGATTTAGTGTAAATTTGCATTTTTAAGGAAGATTAATGCTTTATATGCGTAATTACTCAGTCGTTTAGAGATGTGCTATTAGAGAAATTTTAAGTTCAGTTTTATCACGTGAAGCTATTAATGTGAGCAGAACACTGCTAAAAATTGCATATTTATGCTAAAGTATCTAATAACACTTAAAATTTATATATTAACAGATGTAGAGAAGCGATTTCATTTTCGCATTTTAAATAACATAAACTATTTAATTTGGATATCAAATAAACTAAATTAATAAACTCATTTTTTAACCAAAGATTTATTCACTATATCCGTGTATATCAAATTTATTACGCCC